>CM051263.1:50364582-50484582 GCA_027921565.1 Artemia sinica
TCAAGTTTAGCATGATGTACATATCTTGACTATTTCTGAAAGGCCAAAAAATTCTTCTTAAAACAAACGGTATTAAATGTCACATTGTGTGAATTTTCTTTTCATGTCATGTTGGCATGAAATGCTATGTAATGCATTTTGCATCAATAAAAGCTTTTGTGTAGGTCTATAGAATAGTAACTTATCAAATGCTTTGCCCTATCATAGTTACTCAAGGTGTGCAATAGCTTGCATAGTTGAGCTTAATCAGACCACTCATTGATCTTTATATGAGGTGCTTTTATTTTAAGAAAAGAAGCTGATCTCTTTTTTTGGTCATTTTTTTCTCTTTCCTCGTGTTCCCCTAAAGTCTAAAGGTCTTCTGCATAAGGGATGTCTGCTTCCTAAGCTTGAAAATTGGAATGTCTCTATCCTCCTCTTATTTTAAAAAAGACATAATAGTGTTGGGAGATGTGCAGAGACGTGCCACCAAAGTGATATCCGGCATGCGGGAACTTTCCCACCCTGCAAGATTAGCAAAGCTGAAACTCCCAGCTCTTGTATACAGGAGAAACAGAGGTGATACCATTTTAACCTATAAGTTAATGAGGGCTAATACACTCACAGCATTATTTCCCACTGTTGGTATTAATTCGAGAGCTAGAGCAGGGGCGGATCTAGAACAAAATCTTGGAGGAGACCCAATGTGAAAAGGGCGCTAATGAGCAAAATCTTGGGGGGGGGGGGGGCGCAATGTGACAAAAGCGCCAATAACTGACCAAATTGACGGATTTATTAAAAAAAAAGAGTAAAAAAAGAAAAAAACGGGATAAGAGGGCACCACAAAAAATCCTGGGGCCTGGGGCACCCCAGGCCCCCATAGATCCGCCAGTGAACAAGAGGTTATCAGTTGAAACTTGTTAAGCAGCCTACCCTATCTGGAGTCCGCACTCAATTATTTTCCTCAAGAATAGTCAACAGCTGGAATAAACTCTCTGGAGAAACTGTTACTGCTGAATCTGTGAACATCTTCAAACGAATATTGGATGCTGAGTGGTCCACCAGGAAGTGTAAACTCAACTGGGAAGGTATGGATCAGCACGGTGCACCTTGCCACTAAAGAATCCTGAATACAACTCAAATTTTTAACTCTGGAACTCTATAAGGAGAAATCCTCAGATTGCTCCAAGCTGCAATTTAAGATAATTAAGTTATCCATCCCATCCCACAGGTCAGACCAAAGTGAGCTGTTCAGCCTGTCACCTCTAAATTTTCTGGGCACAGTCCGCCTCCACTCCTTTGCAGCATATTTTGGCATAATGCAGGCTTAACAAGACTGTCAGTCCCACTTACAAAGGAGCCAACTTACACCCTAAAGATGTTACATCGTTTGTAAAAATAACAGGATGGACTATACTTCTTATTTAATCCTATCAAAAATATGCAAAACCTCCAAGAGGAATACTGAGGCCCAGCCAACCATCTGAAGCCGCTTTTGCTTATAGCCTAATTGGCAATTGCTCATTTTACTATCTAAATTTGCTACTACTACTACTGACAACTCAGTGCAACAGTAAGTTGCCTGAGGCCATCAGATCACTAGCCAACATATATATATCTTCTATTTTAAGGGGGAACGGTATAGAAACATTCTCGGCTATCTCTTCCATGTTAAATATTATTAGCTTATCTGGCGACAACAGACGCATCAAGGCATCGATTTTGGTTTCTATTTGTGACCCTGATCTAGCAACATAATCTGAGTTTTTTTTTTTTTTACTAGGATTTCTAAATTAAGCTTTTTTGTGCAAATTGCATTTCAACTTGTCTAAAAGAACAGTAAATACAAGTTTAATAACTTTAACACGGACTTGTAGAGGATTTTGAGAAGAACAACTTGACTTTTAAGTTTTTTCCTATTTAATTCAAAAAAGACATTTTCATCAGTTTATTTAAAAGTTGTCACCATCAGTTTTATATTAGATACTCCTGAACTGTTGCATATTTAGTTTCAACAAACAGGCATAAATACCGGTTTTCAGGAGATAAAACGTTCAGGGTTTCAACTTGTATCGGCTGACATCAAAGTGAATGTTTCAACATATTATGCAAATAGGAATGCTCCGTCAAATTAGGTTGCGGTTAAATATTTTGAAAGAAGAGAAAGGCAATTAAAGAAGAACTTGGCCTTGTTAGTTCACAAAAGTGCTTTGTGAAAGATGGTTAAGAAGCATAATAAAAGAGGCATTGGCTTCGTTACTGTACAGGAGCAGAGGGAAAAACTAAAGCAAAAATACAAAAAAGCTTGGAAGACCACGACTTCCAAAACATTTACTCGACTTGAACGAAATATCTCTTCAAGAAGAGCCTGCAGCAGAAATCCCAAGACTGAAAGTTATAACTGCTAGTCGCAATTTAGAATCCGATATTTTAAAAAATTCTCGCTGGATGGTCAATGTGCCATATATTCTAAAGAGCTACGAAGAATTAGTAATCAAACACATGTAAGTACCACTTGATTAATTTTGTAGTATGAACCTTTCAAAGACCTTAGACTTATTATAGGTTAGTGTGCTTCTGGGGCTTAGATCCGAATTCTCATACTTATCTTAGGAAGTTGTTCGGATGAAGAATAGATTTAGACTGATAAACAAAGCAACACGGGCAACGAAGGAAAGGACAAATACATATTTTGTCCTTAAGTTTATTTAATAGTTTTCTTTCTTTTTTAATTCTATTCACCTAGAGACTTTCAAATTAGAACACACTGAATTTGCCTTATGAAAAAGCATGTGACTTATGACCCTTCAATTTTTATCACACTTTGTCCCTTGTAGAAATAATGTTTGGAAATGTAGGATAAATCAAGGAAGATACAATTTTTTTGTCGCAAGGAGAAGGGCAGGGGATTGTAGCCCCCTAACAAATAGTGCAATTTCTAGGCATACAACTGTAATTCATTCTCTTCTGTAGCGTTAATCTTTCTACTTAGTCACTGGCAGATCCAGGGATGGGTCTACTATCATCGTACGGGAAAATGATGTACTTAATCACGATTTATGGACTGTAGTTTTTTTTTTACTTTTACTTTATATATTTTAGTGCATAATTTTACATAATATTTTACCAGAAGATGCATAGGTCTCTATAATCTTTTGACAAGAAAGTTAAAGAAATGAGGGGGGGAGGTTATTGAAGCTCCAAAACTTATAACCCTTTAATATCTATCCCACTTAGTCCTAGTAGAATTTTTTTTTATAATACGGGATAAATATAGAAAGTAAAATATTATTTGTCGCAAGAAGAGGGGTAGCGGATTGCAGCCTCCAAACAAATAACGCTTTTTTATAGGCATGCAACTATCGTTCATTTTATTTTGTAGTATAAATCTTAAAAAAAAAACTAGACCTTGATTTATGACTTTCTGCTTAGTGATATTAACGATTTATGCCACCTAGTTTTTTTGTTTTTTTTTTACTTTTGCCTTATATATTTTCATGTATTGTTTTATATAATATTTTACCGGAATATGCATAGCTTCACATAAAATTTTAACTGGAAAGTAAAGGTAATGAGTGTCTGTGGGGGGAGGGAGGGGGGTCGAAGCTTCAAAACTAGGTTTCTAGGCCCTAATTTTCATTCTTATTGTGAGAATCAGTTCAGGTCGTCGACTTTTTGTCTTAAATTTCAGAAGATAGTTCTAAAATAAGAACAGCGAATTTAGTTTCTTCAATTCTTATCCCTTGTATAAAAAAAAAAAAAAAAAAAAAAAAAAAAAAAAAAAAAAAAAGTTTTCAATTATAATAAAATGAAACGAAAAAAATGTAAAAAGGGTTTTATTTCTATTTTGTTTAATTTTAAATGGAAATGTAGAGAGGTCAAAGAAAATTTTAATGTGTAAGCCTATTTAATCTGGTAAAAAAAAAGTAAAGATAGATAGATAAGAGAAGATTTATTGCAAAAAGCCTGTGGGCCATAGCAACACATAATACAGTCTAAAAACAAAGCTCAGGAACAAAATACAACTTTAGATAATAAAAATTAAAAAAAGAACAACAAAACGACAAAAAAAGAAACACGCCAAGGTTCAACATTTTAACCAACAAACACTAATCATAATAAAATTCAAATCCTAAAACAGTAACAGGCTATCCCCTCAAACATGATTCCCTACTGTTTAATCCCTAAACGAAGAACTTACACAACTGTTTAATAGCAAATGCGTTCCTCTCAGCCATCCACTCAATTAACCAGGATTCACTCCCAAACACTCGTCCAAAAATACCGCAACTCAGACAGCTCTTCACACTCGAATACAAAATAAAATAATTTTTGATTCACACATCCAAACATCAGGCAAAAATAAGGGCCAGCCGCCACCCTAAACTTTCCCAAAAATGTCCTTCTCTCACCTAAATTCAAACTATCCCCTCTTACCAACAGCAAATTATTCAAATCCTCTTTATTCAACCCAAATTTAAAATAAACCTCCTCCCCCCAACCGTCTTTGGCTTAGGAGTAAAACCTCAAAGACATACATTGGTCCTTATGAGCTTGCCACTTTTGGATTTCTTGGTCATTTAGGGTTCGCAGGACTTCCTTCCATACTGACAAAGAAAATTTTTATGTGTAGGCCTAATTAAACTGGTATATAAAAAGGAAATGTCATAACAAGAAGTGAAGAAAGCGACGGTAGTATTTCGTAGGTGTTGCTTAATTAGTTTTGACACATTTTTTTTGTACTATTGAAGGCCTTACACTTCTTGCAGTCGTAACAACAGAAACTCGAGTCTTATATAAGCAAGGCTATATCCACGGAAGGGGTATATACCGGGTTTGAATCCCCCGCCCCTTCCAAAAATGTAGCAAAAATGCGCACAAAAAAAATTTTGGCATGATTTTAAAGTTTTTGTTGCCTCCCACCTCCAAACAGAAATACTGGATACGTTCTTGCTTATAAGTACAAACAAAATCTTATGAACATGCTTGCTCACAATTTTCGTCACGTAGTTTTGCCACATATGTTCTAATGCATAGCTTTTTTTGTTCTTTTTTTATGGGGAGTTGAAAACAAATACTGTATGACTGGTCGAAGATTCGTAAAGTAGGTTTATAGATACATTTTGATGGATTTTCTAGTGAACTTTTCCAGATCAAAGTGACAAGGAGCGCTGGAGGGTTGGAACCACCAATAATTCGTTTACCGTTTTTTCTTACAGATTTCTCTCTTTGTAAATTCATTCACATGATAGCCTTTTCAACAAACATAGCTAAATATGAACCGGGACCGGAAAATTAAAACAAAAAAACCTCTTTTTTGTCGGAATTTGAAAAACACACAAATGATATACAGATGAATAGCCCTAGAACTTACAAGTCTTCCATTAGGTCCCTAGTCAAAACAAGCTTGAAAGTGTATTAAATCTAGGTTAAATAAATCTTTTATTTATCAAAAGGAGATGATATTGTATGACCTTAAAACAGAGTGTAGTTCATGTGAATATAAGGATTTTTAACTCAATTGATTTTGCAGGGCAAATATTTGACAAACGTTAGACTTTATTTGTAGTTTTTTACTTATATAATCTTTGATGCGTTTATTGAATATTACTTATTATTTCCATAAAAATAAATAAACTATATAGAATTAAAAAGGAACAGATATGATTGTTTTCAATCCCTTTTGACTTGTAAAAAAAAAGGTTAAGAACTCTTACTTTCTGATCGAATGAACACCTTCCGAAGTTTCTGCGACCATGAGATAGAGGTAGGGATGAGGAAGGGGCAGCGCCCTTCCTATACAGAAAAGATTTTGCTCATTTTGGGGTTCATTGTTACTCTTTACTTTCATAATAATAGCATAGACCAGAAATCAAGAGGGATTAAATAATAATAGCACATTTTTGATATGTTTTTTAAGGATTTTTTCGTACATCCCCCCTGAAAAACTAGCCCCAAAAAAAGTCTTGGATATGGTCCTGGGAACTATATATCGATTTCTACCTCCACCCTCCCCACTTCTCTCCCCTAGAACTAATTCTGTGTTTATCTGAAGGCTAAATGAGAGCTGAGGATGTTTTGGTATTAAAATTCACCCTTCGAGAGATTTCCCTCCCTTGCTAGCTATAAAACAATCAGAGAACCCCACTGCAGTGATTTAAAGCCCTTATATGCAAATGCTTGGAATTGTAAAACAACAGAGAATTTACCTAACACGGTGAAATTTGTTTAGACCTTGAAAATATTTTGGCTAGTTAGGGATGGATGGGGATGCCTCAAAGGGTGCATTTTGATGCCAAAAGATCCCAACTCTCATTGAGCCTTCAGATAAATACAGAATTAGTTCTAAGAACGAGACAAGGGGAGGGTGGAGGTAGAGATGGATGTATAATCCCTTGGGCTGTATTCAGAACTTTTGTTTGGGGATTTTTTTTGGGGGGGGGGAGAGTTCCCCTCCCCCCAAAAAATACTTTCACATCAAGAATGTGAAACTGGTATTTAATCCCTCTTGATTCCTGAGGATATCTCTGTCTACGCTGTTATTATGAAAGTAAAGAGTAATATCAAACCCCGAAATGAGCAGAGTTTCTTCCTTATAGGAAGGGGACTGCCCCTTCATCATCCCCACCTCCGCCTCATGGTCGTGGAAACTTTGGAGGATGCTCATTTGATCAGAAATTGAGAGTTCTAGTCTTTTTTTATAAGTCGAAAGTGATTGGAAACCAACCAGCCGCGGGAAGGGGGTGGGGTGTTTTCCTTGATTTTTTTTCGGGGAGATTTTCCTCGTCCTTAGCATAAAAGTGGGTGAATAAAATAGCTAGGTACCACTCAATTACGGGAACAGAAATTTACCGCAGGACAGGGTAATGTATCGTGGGAGGCACATACTCCGATAACAACAGAAATAGGGGAATGATAGGTGCTCGTGGAGGGAAACGATGATTTTAAATCATAATCATTCGTAAAACGTGTTTAAATGTCCCATAACAGCCAAAGATCTGTGTATCACTGAACGGTTGGAATCTCAAAAGTCCAGTTGTATTGAAATAATTGACAACAGGGAAATGAGACTAAAGAGAAACCACAATTATCAAACAGTTCGTGGTAACGAACTGTAAGTAAGGAGCGACCCGGCTCAATGGTAACCGAAAATCTAAAAAAACAAAATTTTGATATCAATAGATACATCAAAAGAATCAGATTTTAATTGTGATTTCAAATATATAAGTTTCATCAAGTTTAATCTAACCCATCAAAAGTTACGCGAAAGAGAAAATTTGGCTTATTTTCGAAAAAAAAGGGAAAAGACCCCCTAAAAGTTATAGAACCTTAATGAAAACCACACCATCATATTCAGCGTATCAGAGAACCCTACGGTAGAGGTTTCAAGCTCCTATCTACAAAAATGTGGAATTTTTCATTTTTTGCCAGAAGAAAGATCACGGATGCGTGTTTATTTGTTTTTTTTTGTTTTTTTTTCCCCAGGGGTAATCGTATTGACCCAGTGGTCCTAGAATATCGTGAGAGGGCTCATTCGAATGGAAATTAAAAGTTCTAGTGCCCTTTTTAAGTGACCAAAAAATTGGAGGGCAACTTGGCCCCCTCCCAAGCTCATTTTTTTCTCGAAGTCACCCGATCGAAATTTTGAGATAGCCATTTTGTTCAGCATAGTCGAAAATCTAATTAATATGTCTTTGAGGATGACTTAATCCCCCACTGTTCCCGGGGGAAGGGCTGCAAGTTATAAACTTTGCCCATTGTTTACATATAGTGTTGGTTAATGGCAAGTATACAGGCGTTTTCAGGAGGGTTTTTTTCTAGTGGGGGGTCGGGTTTAGAGTAGGGGATACGTGGGAGGATCTTTCCATGGAGGATATTTCCTTGGGGGAAGGGACATTTCTATGAAGGGGGCGCCAGATTTCCCAGCATTATTTAAAAAACGATCAGAAATTAAATAAAAAAAAACTAGTTTTTTTCAACTGAAAGTAAGAAGCAACATTAAAACTTAAAACGAACAGAAATTATTACGTATATGAGGGGGTTCGCCCTCTAGTCAATACCTCGCTCTTTACGCTACAGTTTTTTTTTAGTACTTTCAAAAGAGCCATCTATTCTAATTAACCGGCCTTTGTGATTCAGGGGTTATTGATTCGGACAAAATTCGAACCTTAGCGTAAAGAGCGAGGTATTGACTAGGGAGCGAACTCCCTAATATATGTAATAGAAACATACGAATATAGAAATTCGCTCCGTAAGTTAATTCGTAAGTTACGTCAGAACAAATTTCGAGAAAGCCAATAAGCCAAAAAAAAGGAAAATTAATATGCGAATTTCGTTTTAATTATTCATGTACGGTGAGCCAAAATCAAAGCTGTATTAATTCAAAAACGTTCAGAAATTAACGAAAAAGAAACAAGTTTTTTTAACTGAAAGTAAGGAGCGACATTAAAACTTAAAACGAACAGAAATTATTCCGTATATTAAAGGGGCTTTCCCCTCCTCAACACCTCGCTCTTTACGCTAAAGTTTTTATTGTTTTAAAAAATAAAGTTGTGAGACAGAGTCAAACTTTAGCGTAAAGAGCGAGGTGTTGAGGAGGGGAAAGCCCCTTTCATATACGGAATAATTTTTGTTCGTTTTAAGTTTTAATGCCACTCCTTACTTTCAGTTAAAAAAAATTGTTTTTTTAGTTAATTATTACCAGATTCAGATGCAACTTGAGTGTTCAGACATCGAAACAGCATATTTTGTGTTATATTTTGGTAAAGGTTCAATATATACGGAGCGAATAGTTCGTGACAGGGAGTTTTGGTCACAGAAAATGCTACCAAAGCTAGAAAGATTCTTCTTTGAAGCACTTCTGCCAGAAATAGTTGATGATGAGAGTTCCAAGAAGCATGGACATTCGGGAACCATTCCTTTGAAGCAATTAACTTAGTTTCGTATAGATAAATGAATTTTTGTTCAATTAATTCAGCTTAAATCAATTTTTACTATCATATAAAGCATTTTACTATCAGCTTGAATTAATATTTACTATCAAACAGTTCGTGGTAACGAACTGTAAGTAAGGAGCGACCCGGCTCAATGGTAACCGAAACTCTAAAACAAGGAATTTTGATAGCAATAGATACATCAATAGAATCAAATTTTAATTCAGATTTCAAATATATAAGTTTCATCAAGTTTAATCTCACCCATCAAAAGTTACACGGCTGAGAAAATTTGGCTGATTTTCGACAAAAAGGGGGAAAGACCCCCTAAAAGTTATAGAACCTTAATGAAAATCACAAAATCATATTCAGCGTATCAGAGAACCCTACTGTAGAGGTTTCAAGCTCCTATCTACAAAAATGTGGAATTTTCTATTTTTTGCCAGAAGAAAGATCACGGATGCGTGTTTATTTGTTTTTTTTTGTTTTTGTTTTTTTCTTTTCCCCAGGGGTAATCGTATTGACCCAGTGGTCCTAGAATATCGTAGGAGGGCTCATTGGAACGGAAATTAAAAGTTCTAGTGCCCTTTTTAAGTGACCAAAACAAATGGAGGGCAACAGCCATTTTGTTAAGCATAGTCGAAAATCTAATAAATATGTCTTTTAGGATGACTTAATCCCACACAGTTCCCAGGGGAAGGGCTGCAAGTTATGAACTTTGCCCATTGCTTACATATTGTATTGGTTATTGGGAAGTATACAGACATTTTCAGGAAGGATTTTTCTCTGGTAGGGGGGGATGGAGGAGTAGGTTACTCGGGAGAATCTTTCTGTGGATGATGTTTCTTTGGGGTAAGGGACATTTCTATGAAGGGGGCGCCGGATTTCCAAGCATTATTTAAAAAACGATCAGAAATTGAATTAAAATAAACAAGTTTTTTCAACTGAAAGTAAGAAGCAACATTAGAACTTAAAAGGAACAGAAATTATTACGTATATGAGGGGGTTCTCCCCCAAGTCAATACCTCGCTCTTTACGGTACAGTTTTTTTCAGTGCTTTCAAAAGAGCTATCTATTCTAATTAAACGGCCTTTCTGATTCAGGGGTTTGTGAATTAGAATATTTTTTAACTTTTAACGTAAAGAGCGTGGTATTGACTAAGGGGAGAACCTCCTCATATACGTAATAACATATATGTAATAAAAAAAACAAGCGATACGGCTCAACAGTAATCGAAACTTTTGAAAACGGAATTTTGATGTCAATAAATGTATCAAAAGAATGGGCTTATAATGCTGATTCTAAATATATAAATTTTATTAAGTTTAGTATTACTCATCAAAGGCTACGAGCCTGAGAAAATTTACCTGATTTTTTAAAGAGGGGGAAACATCCCCTACAAGTGAAAGAATTTTAATGAAAATCACACCGTTAGATTCAGCGTATCAGAAAACATTATTACATAGGTTTCAAGCTCATATCGGCAAAAATCTGCAACTTTGTATTTTTTGCCAGAAGAAAAATATACGAATATAGAAAATCGTTACGTAAGTTAATTTGTAAATTAAGTCAAAAACAAATTTAGAGACAGCCATTTAGCAAAAGAAAAGTAAAATTTCTATGCAAATTTTGTTTAGTTATTCAATGACGGTGAGCCAAAATAAAAGCTGCATTAACTAAAAAACGATCAGAAATTAAATAAAAGAAATAAGTTTTTTAAACTGAAAGTAAGGAGCGACATTAAAACTTAAAACGAACAGAAATTATTCCGTATATGAAAGGGGCTGTCCCCTCCTCAACGCCTCGCTTTGTACGCTAAAGTTTGACTCTGTCTCAAAACTTTATTTTTTAAAACAATGAAATACTTTAGCGTAAAGAGCGAGGCATTGAGGAGGAGACAGCCCCTTTCATATACGGAATAATTTCTGTTCGTTTTAAGTTTTAATGTCGCTCCTTACTTTCAGCTTAAAAAACTTGTTTTTTTTATTTAATCATATGATAGTACCGCGTACCATCATAAAAAAAAAAATTTAATAGCCGTACCAGTAGTGTGTTATATAAAGGCGCAGGACGAACGGCGAGACGAACATGGCTTACCACGGTCATTCATCTATTACTATGAACGGTACATGCCTTACCAGACAGGTTTCTGAGGCAACACCTATTTTCTGGGCCAATCAGAGATGTTTCTACTAACGGTGCTCCATATACGGTAACTTGATTAGTATAGTAATTGCATTCAAATGTAAGGAGTGATTTTCATTGTACTTCATGTTAGTAAGAGAATTGAATTCAGAGAGAGAAAAGTTTATTATTAATTGAGAGGATATTAGCAAAGAAAATGAGTGGTCCGTTTACACTATTGGAGCTTGATGGTGGAGCAGGTAGCAGCAATGATACAAGGGCGAGAGTAGCAAACGTGGCAGTGGAAATAACGCGAGGACGTAGACTAAGCCTTGAATGGGACGATATGTATGCAAGATATGTCATATCATTGAGCAAATTTAAATTGGAGTAGCAATTATGCTTTGCAGCGAAACTGAACATTGTGCATATAAATAGACTTCAAGCTGCATTAGATAAACTGGTGAAATATATCGAGGAAAACAAATTGAATCAGTGATTATTATTGTTGGAATTATATTCAATAAAATTGTTTCTAAATCGAAGATATTTTTTCTATAGTAGGTTAGCGCATATTTTTAAAGTAGAAAAAGAATCCTGGTTAGTCTGAAGTTGGTTGTGAGAGTGTTAGGACTCTAAAAAATGGATAGATTTGAGAAAGAGAAGATCATGGGAAATCTTGTGTTATGGAAAAACGTTTGATTCTAGATGATGATTTTCTGGAGTTATCCGTTCAAAGGAAGATATTTTCTCATGGAATCCTTCTCGATATAATGAAAACTGACTCTCCGTCATTAGACTATTGCATGAAGCTTTTACGTCGTGGTCCAAAGGCATTTACACAATTTATTGAAATATTAATCACGACAAGAAAAATGATATAGTGGATTTGCTTTTAAGCACACACTAGCTAACAAATTTAAGACTTTTTTCATGAGAAAGATGTTGTTCAAGGAGGATTTACTCCTCTCTCTCTCTCTCTATCCCACTCAATTTGTTGATCGTAGCTCAGTTTCATTTTGGCGGTGAGAGTGTCAACACATGAAAAAAGGTTCCATACATGTCCACTATGCATGTATACACTGGGCACCTGGTCATCATGTGAGAATTGTACAATGATTGATGGGTATGATGAAAAGTGCAGATTATGCAACCCGTGTAAATTGCATAGAGGATATGCTGTACAAATTAAAGGTTGTAATTCCTGTCTTGAAGGGGTGTGTGACTGTCATCCTAGAGGACACCTATGCTCTAATTACCACTATGGTAAATGTAATCAGTGGGAGAATACATATCCTGGTATGATTGGAAAGAATTATAAAAGTGATTTTAGTTTATTGCTGAGAGATTGGTATCGTCATGGCTTCAGATTGTTTTGGGAGGAGGAGCCAGGTCTACAATTCAACTGTTGGAACAAAAAAAGAATTTGGTTTCTACGTCATCGTTGTGAAGACAATGGCTACTATGATTATAAGCCTACTGATTTTTATTTGGCTATCACGGAATGTGATTCACCACTTGAGGACACTTTATTTTACATTGCTTCAAATAAGCAAATTGAAACATGCGAATTTTACAAAATGTATGAGGATAGTATCATTGACTATAAAAAGAGATATGATAAGAGTGACGTTATATTATACTGTATAAAATGTGATCCTGACATTGCACCACATCAGGATCAGTATACAGTAAATTCAGATAATCTACCTGCATTAGTTGTCAAATGCATTATTTTTATTAATAAACAATTTTACATACATTTTTAGAACATTTTATTCGTCAGACACTAAAATCAATATTAAACACGCTTGAAAGTATATTTTCCACTAAAATGTCGTTCAATCAAGGAAAGTCAATGTGAATGCTAAGAAATTGCTTGTAGGTATAGCCACGACATCTGAACATAAAAAAGAGTAATACACGAAAGCCGCCTGTCTTAATCGTTAAATCCTGTACTCTCCTCTGATTTTGAATAATAGTTTTCGCACTGCTCTCAAACAAGTTGTTGATGTGTGGAGTGTAGAATTTATATGATAGGCCAAGAGGATCCAAAAATTCGATATTCTTCGCTGTTTGAAAGATGCATAGCGAATGACCTGTCTTCAAACTCGATGGACTGCTATTAACAATGATTAGGATATTGTTAACACTTGGAATTTTTCAATGAAGTCCGATGATATGCAATAGGACTTGTATTGGGACATGTATAGATCCATATTAAATACGCTGATGATTTGGTTTGTGTTCATGGTGCTAGGTCTAGTAGAACACTGCCGTCGGGTGTGATTTTCCAATAGGTTTCAAATTGACTCAATGATATTAGCGTGATACTCTCAGTCAAGGCATTGGCAAATAAGCACTCTAAACGTACATTCTCCGTTCGTACTATACTCATATCCTGGGTGCCAGACAAGTCCCAAACAATTACACCATGATTTTTTTAAAACAATGAATCAGTTATTCTATTTACGAATAGTTGAGACTCATGATCTAGGGATTGCATGGTCAACTCATACAGAGTTTTGTAGGATTTCTTATCAAATGATAGAGTGTACAGTGGAATTATCATTCACTTTGCACACAAGGCTGGATAGACCAAAAAATTAAAATCATGGGGGGGATGCAGTCAAGGATCCAACGGCACTGGCACTCTTCACAAAGGCCAAAGCGAGTTTTGATGGGATTTCTCCATTGATAAATGATGAATCGGTATAACTGCGAGAGCCAGTGGCAATGTGACGTTGATTGGTGATCGTATGAGGGACAAGAAGTTTAATGTTGTTACCATTGGCTCTAAGCTTTTCCACTGCCAATGCAACAGAGCTCGTAACCTGGTGTTTTCGAACATGAAGAATTGCTGAGGTGATAATGACATTTGCATCAGGTGCTGCAGCAAGTGTTTTTCTCAAAATCAAATTCGACGGAGCTAGTTGCAACTTTATGTCAATCTTGACATTGGGATATCCATTGGGTAACCATTGGGATATATTGAATATCTCATGATTTAATTTTCAAACTAGATGATACTCCTGGGTCACTGCAGCAGTTAACTAACCGTCAGTATCAACACCCGATCTATATTCATAGCCCAATGCCTGTCCTCTCCACTCCTTATATGCCTTTGGTGTCATCATCATAAATTGTATGTAGCTTGCATAGTTGGATAAATTATTGCTAGTGCTCACCAATGTTCCAATAATGAATACATTAATTTGTTTGAATAAGTTGTGTAGGATACAGTTTTCATAGGACAGGCCATCAGCAGCAGTGGGAGTAGTATTATCTGACGGTTTCTTCGCCACAACATTTAAATCAATAAATGTTGATGATAAATCAATGAAATAGTCTTCATTGGACAACATCTGGAAGTGTATATTTTCCGAAAGGGGTTGTTGAGGGTGAAATTGTTCAGAGTAGACATACTTGACACTAACATCAACATTTTCAGCATTAAATAGATTCAATGAGGAGCTGATTGATGGATGCGATTCTTGGTGGGGGAGATAGGTCATCTTAAGAAAAGAAATCCTTTTTTGATCTAGCAATCTTTTTCTTTTTCTTCTTCTTATTGGTCTTCTTCGTTTTATTCCTCAAAGTCGTTGTTGATGTCCTTCGCTTCCCGCTTCTTGCATGGTTTACAGCTAATAGAACAGTACCGTAGAATTTAAAAGAAAATTATTTATAAAAATAAACTATCTTAAACATTTTGGGAAACATAAGACACAAATTATCAATATTATTAAACTAAACTGAATACTTACCATCACAATCAGACTGTCTTCTCTCTCTGATCTCTCTGAATCAGAATGTCTTCTCTCTCTGAAGTGAGTGCCCCTTAGGCAAAATCGTCGATCGTCGTTTAAAGGTCTTAAAAGTAAATCTACTTCTGTATTATACGTTTGTGGGTAGTTGAAGGAGATGATTTTTTTTTGTCAAATTGATCTCAAATCATAACATTCGAAAAAAAAATAAGAGACAAATTAGGTCTTGGGAGGAGGTTTAGTTGCCCTCCAATCTTTATGGTCTCTTAAAAAGGACACTAGAACAAAAAAAACAACAAATAGAAACGCATCCATGGTCAGTCTTCTGGAAAAAAACATACAATTCCACATTTGTGCAGATAGGAGATTATAACCCCCACAATGACATTTTCTGATACAATGAATCTGTCTGACTTGAACTATCTGTCTTGGCTTTTCGCTGTCTACAATTAGCCATGTCTTGATGAAACCTATGCAACCTACTGCAAAATACTTGATAACTTCAATTCAAAATCAATGGCTAATTGAAGTTATCAAGTATTTTGCTGTAGGTTGCATCAAGACATGGCTAATTGTAGACAGAGAAAAGCCAAGACAGATAGTTAAAGTAATTGAGAGGCAAATGTTTAAATGGCTGGGGCATGGGTAAATGGCAAAAGTATGCATGACTCTTTTATTGGACACACACTTGTCAGGTTAGTTTTTCGAAAGGCATGCCTGCCTACGCAAAATTCAATTAGCATTCCCCTGTTTTCTGCTATAATTCAAATATTTGAATTGAACTTATACTAAACATATTACTTTCAATGGTGCCATAGTCAAATTTAAAATGATATTCAAGAAACTTCAAACTACGGTACTTTTGAAGCTCAAACCGAGTTAATTGATATAACCTATTTACGGTGAAACCCTTTGAAAAATAGCATTGAAAAATAGCACAAAAAGTGCCATTTTAGTGCCATATGGAACTTGCAGATGGCAGAATTTATAAAAAGCAGGTAGATATGAGATAAAGCTTTTGAATGAGCCATTAAGAATCTCTCTATGATGGTGTTGTAGCCCGCTAGACCTGTTGAAAAAAAAAGAAAAAAAACAACAAAAACAGGGAGACAGATCAGTGCTACCAATGCAAAAAAGTGATTTTCCTTGTTGTTCAGGGAGGGGACTGTAACTTCCCTGTACAAGGTTATGACCATTTTGATTCCAATGGTTCACTTTTCATTTTGATCTGACGCCATTTTCGAGGGGTTTGAGGCTTTTTTTCGAAATCGCCATAAATTTCTTTTCGCAATAAACTTTTACTTTTAAGACGAACCGAAATAATAGTTAACGCTCCTGAATCAGTATCAGATGGGATTTTTTTTCACTAGGCAGTTTTTTTCAAAACGGGTTTTTTAACTTTTGGTTACTATGGGCTGTGGTTTGCTCTTTACTAGGTTGTAGCTGCCGCTGCAACCATGATACCTTGCCGGGACATGCTTTAAAACATGAGCCTAGAAAATGACAAAAAAAACAGCGGATACCGATACCGATATTCCCGATACAATACATGCGAGACGAAGGCGCCCGACACTGATACGCGCGATATTCATACGCCCGATACCACTTACAGCCCTTCCCCAGGGACTATGGAGGGCCATATCATCATCAAAACCATATATATTAGACCATTGAACCATGTTGAACAAAATGGCTATCTCAAAGTTTTTATAGGACTAGTTGGGGGGGGGGCTATTTGCCCTCCAATCTTTTTGTTCACTTAAAAAGAGCACTTACAACTTTAATTCCATTTCGAATGAGCTATTATACACCTCTCTATGATGCTCTGGCCAACCCCTAGCCCTGCTAGAAAAAAAAAGAAAAAAAGGGAGACAGCTCAGTGCTACCCATGCAAAAAAGTAATTTTCCATGGTGTTACCATTCCTGATTCACTGTCAGATGGCAATTTTTTCTGACTAGACACTTTTGAATACACGTTTTTCAACTTTTGATTACTATGGGCTGTGATTCGCTCTTTACTAGGTTGCAGCTGCCGCTGCAACCACGAAAAAAGAGCTAGAAGTTTCAATTTCCAATCAAAAGAGCCTCCTCCAAAGTTAATACGACCATCCCTTCCATAAAAACCTTATGTTCTAATAATAGGCAACTTACATAAGCTATAATCCTTGCCCCGGGCTATGGAGGATTTCTCAACCTCTAAGTTACAGTAATTTGAATTTTGGACTATTTTGAACAAAATGGCTATTTCAAAATTCTGATAAGATGCATTTGGGGAAAAGAGGCAAGGGGGGGGGCTAGTTACTTTTTGATCACTTTCGATTCTTAAAAGGGGGATAATAAATTTTGATTTCTGGTCAAATGAACTTCCTCCACAGCTTATACGACCACGCTTTCCATAGAAGCTTTATATGTTAACGATGGGTAGCTAGTGTAACTTACAGCCCTTTTCCCCAAGACTGGCGTGGGGTTCCAAACCTGGAACCATAGCTGTTTGACATTTGGACAATTTTGAACAAAATCACAAACTCAAAATTTTGAATAGCCAGGCTAACTCAAAAATGATATGGGAGGGGCTAGTTGCCCTTCGATCTCTTTTGATTTGTACGAAGTGAACTAAAACTTTCAATTTCCAATCAAATGAGCCCTCTCTGAAGTTTATACATGCACCCTTCCATAAGAACCATATATGCCCCCAGGGGATAACTTACAACGCCTGCCTCCGGGTCCTGGGGGTTGTGTTGACACCAGGGTTTTTGTAATTTAACCTTTTAATTATTTGCAACAAAATTGCTATCTCAAAATTTTTATCTCATGCATTTGGGGAAAAAAGAGCATGGAGGGGAGGGGGAGGCTAGTTGTCCTCCAATCTCTTTTGACTCTTAAAAAGTGAACTAGAACTTTCACTTTCCAAACAAATGAGCCCTCTCTGAATTTTATATAAGCATCCCTTCCATAAGAACTATATATACCCCCAGGGCGTAGCATACTTTGAAATTGAGGAAAATTTTGGAACTCATGATAGGGAGTATAAACATATTGGTCTTCGATTTAATGAGAGTAAGACTGAATTCCTGGAGTTCAATCACCGTTCAGATTGCCCGACAAATGTTCAGTTAGGTGAACATGTTATTAAAGCACAAGATACACTGAAGTATCTTGGTGTACCGATTGGGTCAAATCTTCGCGCCACGCGTCAACTTTTGAAAGATTTTTTTGCCAGAAAAGCTAGGAATGCGTATGGTTTACTAGTTGCGTTAAAGTTTAAATTTAACCAAGGTATCTTAGCTAGCGTTTATAATGCATTTGCTGTTCCATATCTACTTACCCTAGCACCATTTATGTCTCTTCTTACTGCTTTTGATATTAGTGATATATGGAAGCGTTTCTACAAGTATGCAAAATATTTGCTAAGGCTGCCTCTCTGGATTAATAACAGCTCACTATCCTCGCGGTATGGAGTTGCATGTCCAGTGTCCGCGGTGCAGAAAAATAATGAGAGATATCGGAGGCAGATTGTTGGTGGAAGCACCTCTGAAATTGTCCCTTGCTGATAATATGTTTGTTCTTACATATAATTGCCCTTATTTGTGGTTTTTTTTCTTGTCAGTTCTTATTTGTTTTGGTTCTATTTGTATTTGTCAGAATTTATTTGTTTCTTTCAATTTCTTTCTTTATACTCCATCAGTGTTGTATTTTACATTTATGATGGGCAATAAATTTATGCATACATACATATATACATACAATGTCTGTCCCTGGGGGGTTTTGTTGACATAGGAAATTTTTTTATCTGATCCTTGAACTATTTTTAACAAAATGACTATCTCAAAATTTTATCTGATACTTTTGGGGGGGAAAGGGGCGTGGGGCAAGGCTAGCTGTCCTCCAGTCACATTTGACTCTTAAAAAGTGAACTACAACTTTTAATTTCCAATCAAATGAGCCCTTTTTGAAGTTTATACAAGCATCCCTTCCATAAGAACCTTATATGCCCTCAAGGCATAACTTACAATGCCCACCCCCAGGCCCTGGGGGGTTTGTATTGACATAGGAGTTTTTGTATCTGACCTTTGAATGATTTTCAACAAAATGGCTATCTCAAAATTTTTATCTGATGCAATTGGGGAAAAATGGCTTGAGGAATGAGGCTAATTGTCCTCTGATCTCTTTTGACTCTAAAAAAGTGAAATAGAACTTTTAATTTCCAAGTAAATGAGCCCTCTCTGAAGTTTTTACAAGCATCCCTTCTATAAGAACCATATTTGCCTTGGGGCAGATATGGCATATATTTTTAACAAAATGGCTACCTCAAAATTTTTATCAGATGTATTTGGGGAAAAAAGGGCGGGGGGGCTAGTTGCCCTCCAATCACTTTTGACTCTTAAAAAGGGCACTAGAACTCTTAATTTCCAATTGAATGAGCCCCCTTTGAAGTTTATACAGCAACCCCTTCCATATGAAGTGCCTCTGGGAAAAAAAAATCATTGCAGCCATATGGCCTTTACTATGGGCAACACTAAAGCATTGCCTCTGATGAAATGCAATAGCCATATAATGCTCTACTAACAGTAGATGCATAAAATTAAGAAATGAGTGTTTAGAAATGAAATAAGTAAGTAGGCCTATTTATAATTGTTTTAATTTATTTTTTTCCTGAATTTTTAATGGATTCCTTCAATTATGCCCCTCTCCATAATCTTCACCCTTAGTTTTACAGTTGAGCTTATCTTAGGATTTTTTTTGTTTCTGGATTAGTTTGCTAGCTAAAGGATGAACATATTACTGGTTGTACCTTTTACTATTCTTTCCAAATACATTAATCTGATAAATGTAATGCTCCTCTCTCCTAATTGGATAACATAACACACTAAGCAATACATAAACAAAAAAAATGATTATGTGCTTTCTTTTAAAATTGGTTTTATTTGGTATTGAACCCATTGTTGATGAGAAATAGGACTAGTCTAAGCTCAAAAAATAACTCAAACTATAAAAATTAGCAGAACATGGTATACAACCAAGGGCAGTTGAAACAATAGTTATTAGTATTTTTGGAAATACCACTAACTATCCTTAATCACACTTTGGAGTGAGATTTAGGTCCATATTGCATCTATTTGCTCCAGGTCAATAAGAGTAAAATTTTGTCACTGATTTAGGGTCCATTAAGACACTGTAATAAAACTCTGCTGGGATACCTAGTTGGTAACAGTGACCACAAAGTAGGTATGGCCAGGGATACAGCTAGGGTTTTAAGTTTAGAGAGGAAGTATAAAGAATATGCCAACAAATGGAAACACACATGCTAAATTAACAATATATAAAACTTACCAGATTTAACTCAATTTACTACAGAATTCTAATAGACAAAAGAAAATGATTACAAAAAAAAACCCTTAAAGAATGAGATTCCTTTGTTTCTTCACTTTCCTTAGATCAACAAGTGCTGATGTCTCCAACTCAGCAGCTATGTCTCTTTTGGTGTAGATGAGCATAAGTTACATGGGATGGTGATAAAGCTAACCTTATTGATCATGTTATTGTAAACCAAAGACTGGCAGCATCAATACAAGATACTAGGATACATAGGAGTGCTGTTACTCATGTTAAAAGTAAAGATCACTTTCTAGTAGCATCTAGGGTTAATTTAAAGCTGAAATTTTGTAAGGGTAACTATCTTCTGGAGAGTTATGATGTTGGTAGACTTCAGGATGAGAATTTGAGAGAAACTTTCCAGAAACAGCTGAGTACTAAACTGAAGAGTTTAAAATCTGATAATGTAGAAGATGGATGGAATAACTAGGAAAATAATTTGTGGGGTTGCTGATGGTGTCTTAGGGAAGAAAGCTATGAGTGCAACTAGGAATGTTAGTGAAAAGGCTTTATGTTTAAAAGAGAGGAGAAGGGGCTTGTACAAGTATTATCTGAGTGACAGATCATATGAAAATAAGAGGAATGTAAAGAAAGTGGAGAAAGCATTAAAATATGAAATAAGGAGGCATGAAGTAGAACAGCTAGATGGCATAATAGTAAAATATTGTACTGGCATGTTAAAAAATTGAGTGGGAGTAGTCAATCCAAACTTGTCCCAATTAAAAATAAGAATGGGGCCAAAATTAGTCATGAGATGGCAAGAAAATTTTGAGAATGTGCTAAACCAGGATAAAGTTTCAGGAAAAGATTTAGAGGAAAATGAGAAAGTTTGTTATACCTTGGATGTGAAGGAAGATTTGTTTTGCAAGGAAGAATTAACAAAAGTACTGAAAGGATTAAAAAAAAAATAAGGCCCCATTTACTGATTGTGTGGTAAATGAGTTTCTTAAAAATGGCTCTCGGGTCAGAACTTAGTAGCTGAAGATTATAAATATGATTTTGGAAAAGGGGAAGTACCTAGCAATTTTAGGAGAACTCTAATTTAACAATTGTATAAGAAAGGTTATAAGAGACAATGTGGTAATTATAGATAGGCTTATGTGGTAATTATAGACAATGTTGTATTTGATACTTTTTAGACTGAGAGATCCTGGAGACAAAGTTTTAAGAAAAGAACAGTACAGTTTTAGGAAGGGTAGATGTGTTGACCAAATTTCCACCCTTAGGTCATTAATAGAGATTAAAAAAGCCATCAAGTGGTAGGCTATGTTTACTTTAGGCTATTTGTAAGTCAAAAATGTGAACTGCAAAAAATTTACCAGATTTTCAAATATATTGCTTTAATTCATGGAAAAAACCTTTTTAGTGACCAAATTCCAACTGAAATGACAGACATTCCTGAAAGCTTGATTCAGATAGACTACATGAACTAGCCAAATTTCTAAGCTAACAAGAAATCTCTCAAATAGAACTTTATTATATTTAACTCTACCTTTTTATCCTTTAAAACTATATCCTATTATAAAAGAAGCCCTAAACAATTGCTATTTTTCTTCTTAGCCTAAATCTTTGCTCTGTTCACCATCCTTAACCCTATAGGGATAGCTTATGCTAGGCCTTAAACAGTCACACAATACTAAAACAAAAACACATCGATATATCTTTCAATAGAAGTCGAGCAACATGGTCGTATTACGTTTGATTAAAATTAAGCTCATAACTTACAAACTAATTTATGATTCAGCTTGCACGCTTTAATTTTTTAAATTATTCGCCAAAATCTGCTTTTCCTAAGGGAAATATTTGATATTTACTAGCAAATATTTTTAAGGTCGCTAAAGGAAAATATTTACAAGCCTAGCAATATTCATACCCCGTACCATTTACTCGTACCGACAAAAAACTGATACTTGGTTGCTGGATAGAATTTCTTGTAGCTTTATGGCAGACTGGCAGAGTGTCGAGCAGAAAACACGTTTCTTTCGTAGCCATGTAAATCACCTAAACTGTATTTACCTAAAATCTAATTACAAAAATTACAGATTGTAAACTAATAAACCATTGGTTTTGTTTTTCCGATTTTTCTTCTTTGTCTCTCAACTTTTTGTATTTATCAGCCTTAAGAAAGTCCTCGTTCAGACACCTAGAAGCATTAAAACTTTAGGATTTATGATGAAACAGCTGAGGAATCATTTTCTTTTTGCAAGGGGCCAGAAAGTCTCTCTTGTTCACTTTCCAAAAACGGATTCATAAAAGCCTAGCAATTAGCCTACCTTTCATCGATTTTTGTGAAACCAGTGTGAAACCTAACAACTGATGAGTTTCTTATGAAATTCAATAACCTCTGTTTATAAGTAGAATTTCAATTTTGTTTGAATCTGACATTGCAGGTGGGAAGATGAAATCATGAGCTGACTTCCAGTCTACTATGTACATGAACATCAGAACCTCAACAATATTGGGAGATATATTTTTCCTAGCAGTTTGGAGTATAGCCATCCATTGGCTTGGCGCATACACTGTGATTCCTTTTGCATTGTATTCAACCGCAGAAAGCGTGCTGTCTAGAATCAGAGGCAACGCTATTGCGTTGCCTATAGTAAAGGCCATACGACTCCAATGTTTTATTATTTATTTATCATTTTTTTCCCAGAGGCACTTCATATGGAAGGGGTCGTTATAGAAACTTCGAAAGGGGGCTCATTCGATTGGAAATCGAGAGTTCTAGTGTCCCATTTTAATAATCGAAAGTGATTGGAGGGAAACTAGCTTCCCCCAACGCCCATCATTATTCCAAACACATCCAATCAAAATTTTGAGATAGCCATTTTGCTCAACATAGTCGATTTCCAGATAAAAAGTTTTTTTGAGGAGGATACTTTCCCACAACCCTCAGGGCAAGGGTTTTAAGCTATGCCCTGGTGGCATAAAAGGTTTTTATAGAAGGCAATGTCGTAGAAACTTCAAAAAAGGCTCATTCAATTGGAAATTCAAAGGACTGGTGTCCTTTTTAATAGTCGAGGGTGATTGGAGGGCAACTAGCCCCCCCACGCCCATCATTCCCCCAAACAGATCCAATCAAAATTTTGAGATAGCCGTTTCGTTCAGCGTAGTTGATTTCCAGATTGAAAGTATTTTTTTGAGGAGAACACTCCCCCACAACCTTCAGGGCAAGGGTTTTAAGTTATGCCCTGGGGTCTTGTAAGGTTTTTATAGAAGGCGTTGTCGTAGAAACTTCAAAAAAGCTCATTCGATTAGAAATTCAAAGGGCTAATGCCCTTTTTAATAGTCAAAAGTGATTGCAGGGCAACTAGCCCCTCCCCCACGTCCATCATACCCCCAAACACATCCAATCAAAATTTGAGATAGTCATTTTGTTCAGCGTAGTTGATTTCCAGATAGAAAATATGTTTTTGAGGAGGACATTCCCTCACAACCCTCAGGGCAAGGATTTTATGTTATTCCCTGGTGGCATGTAAGGTTTTTATAGAAGGCGTTGTCGTAGAAACTTCAAAAAAGCTCATTCGATTAGAAATTCAAAGGACTGGTGCCCTTTTTAATAGTCGAAAGTGATTGGAGGGCAACCGGCCCCCCACGCCAATCATTCCCCCAAACACATCCAATAAAAATTTTGAGATAGCCATTTTGTTCAGCGTAATTGATTTCTAGATTGAAAGTATTTTTTTGAGGAGAACACTCCCCCACAACCTTCAAGGCAAGGGTTTTAAGTTATGCCCTGGGGGCTTGTAAGGTTTTTATAGAAGGCGTTGTCGTAGAAACTTCAAAAAAGCTCATTCGATTAGAAAATCAAAGGGCTAGAGCCCTTTCTAATAGTCAAAAGTGATTGCAGGGCAACTAGCCCCCCCCCCCCCACCACGCCCATCTTTCCCCCAAACACATCCAATCAAAATTTTGAGATAGCCATTTTGTTCAGCGTAGTTGATTTCCAGATAGAAAATATGTTTTTATAGCGACCATATGTCAAATTTGAAAGTACTCGAAAAATAAAGTTAAAATTACTTAATTATCCATTGGGCATTGTTTGAGAAAGAATATCCAGAAAATCTGAACAGTTTTTGGCATTATTGCAGCAGAGACCTTAAATTAATTAAAAATTTTCAGGGATGCTAATTGGAATGGAAAATTGACCCTGTAATTTGAAAATTATCTTCCACTTTGTATCTTTGATTTTAAAAAAACGAATTCTATAAAAATTACACAAAACATTTTCTTGGGTAAATCAGGGTATGGGGAGGGGAGGTTATACAGTTCCGGAGGTAGGTTACACTGAATATCGTTTTTATGTCTATAATTCCTAACACAAGCAAAGCTCGGTCTTCTAAAGCTCCATGATAAAACTGATAACAATAGAAAAAGAGAATGTGTTGGTACCGCTTATACATGCACACAAATTTCTAAGTTGTGCGAAAAATAAACATTTTGCTTAAATACAGCATGGTGATGAAGAGATAAAGGTCCCAGAAATCGCGCTGGTGTTGTGCGAAATACAACTAATTTCAATTATAATTTTTAGCACATTTATGTCAATTCTTTTTTGGAGCTGGTTAAAAGAAATATTTAGAAAAGTGAAAATGGCAAGAATTCCCCCCTCTCAACGACGCCACTGGTGTAATGTCAGATTCAAATGCATTTGAAGAAAAAACTGATTAATTCTTACCAAACTTAAATTAAAAAGAGAACTTTAAACTAAATAATTAAAACAGTCCAAAGTTTGTTGTTCATCGGAAGAAGAAATCGAAGAATGGATAAGCGCCATGGAAGGAGGATCAGCACCTGGTAGCGATGGAGTCCCAACAAAGATCTTGAAACAATTCCAACTTTTATTTATGCCCATCTTCTTGGCTATCTTCAACTCAGTTCTGGCTTCCGGAGAATGGCCATCGCCGTGGAAAACATCCTTGATTTTGCCGCTATTCAAAAAGGGGGACCCAGCGGATCACAGTAATTATCGACCGATATCTTTAGTACCTAGTCTTAGCAAAATATTAGAAAGAATACTAGATGCTAGATTAGCTCATTGGTTAGAAAAATATAGGATTTTGAAGGAGGAGCAGGCAGGATTTCGGGATGGATATAATGCTATTGATAGGTTCTTAGTCCTACAGGCGCTTGTAGAGAAATATGCAAAAGGGAAGAATAGGTTGTACGTTGCATTTTTAGATCTAGAAAAGGCCTTCGACAGTATTGATAGGATTTTCCTGTGCTTAGAACTGTTAAAGGTAGGCTTACCAAGACTTTTCGTTAGGATACTAGCTGATATGTATAGAAACACATTTGGTATAGTTAAAGTTTTAGGGAAGGGATTATCGTCACCGTTTGAAATTAGAAAAGGAGTAAAACAGGGTAGTAGTATTTCGCCTAGGTTGTTCACGTTGTATATAAATGATATTGTTTACCACTTTAAAAAGGTATGGGCCCCTACAGTGTCACTAGGGAACCTGACGTTATCTCTGCTGCTTTTTGCTGATGATGCGGTGTTGATAGGCAAGTCACCAGAGGAGCTCCAAATCTTATTGAGTATATTAGAAGAATATTTAGATAGAAAGAAACTAGTGTTGAATATTAAAAAGACCGAGATTGTGGTTTTTAGAGGAATTCGTGTGAATAATGATGATCAAAAAGTAGATTTTTATTATAAAGGTGAAAAAGTAAAAGAGAGCGAAAATTTTAAATATTTGGGAGTAACACTTTCAGCAAAAGGAGGATGGAAAGAGCATGCAAAACAGATGATTAAGAGGGAAAGCAGTTTCAGCTGCCATTTTACATAATTAAAGGCTTTCAAGTATAAAAGATCTAAAAATGCATAAATATGTTTTTAATTCTAAAGTTTTGCCTACTATCCATTACGGAGCTGAACTTTGGGGGCATGACCCGGCACCACAATTGGAATCAATTCAGCTGCAACACTTTAAGAGATTAATTGGTCTTCACGTAACGACTCACAATCAGGCTATAAAAGGTGACCTAGGTATATTTTCGCTGAGAATGAGTAGATTAGCACAGATGATCCGGTACTGGCTAAAGGTTCTAAGTCTGTCAGAAGATAGGTTAGCAAAAGCAGCTTATGTGGAGATGCTACGGTCGAAACGTAAAAGATCGTGGCCGTATCAAATAAAAAATGTTTTAGATGGATTAGGATTATCATATATTTGGAATGAGGGGCTAGGTCCCTCAGATCAAGGTGAGTCGTTTTTGGCTATGATTGTAGAAAGAATGAAAGACCAGGAAGTCCAAATGTGGACCCAGGCAGTTAAAACATCTGAAACATTGAAGTTTTATTCCCATGTAAAAGAGATATTTGGATTCGAATATTATTTTAAACTAGGATTACCGGGGGAGACATTGAGGACTTGGTTTCGGATCCGAGCGAATTGCCTGCCACTAAAAAATAGAAAAAGAGTATTTGAAAGTAATAGGGTGGCCCCAGATGCAAATGCGGATTACTCTTGCCCCAGATGTAACCTAGGTATTGAGGATGTCGCCCATATTCTCACCGAGTGCCAGCAACTTTCTCTATTAAGGGAAAAGTATTTTGAGGGTGGTAACTTGGAGTTCCCGGGGATCCTCAAAACGACTGTGAAAAGGTCAATCAGGCAGTTATGTAAATTTGTAAATGAAGCGTTGACACAATGAGTGAAACTTGATATTTATGTTATTTTTCTTGTGGAGTGTGATTAAGAATACTGTTCTGTATGGCCTGTTTTTTGGCTTATAATAAAATTATTATTATTATTATTATACCATTAGAAGTAAGTTTATAGAAAATTTACGTTTGAATAATTATTCGACATTATTTTTGCTAATCTTTGATTTAGTGAAGCAGCTCTTTATTTTTAGTTGAAAAATGTCCTTTGTGGAAAAAAGTTTTTGTCATTCTAACAAACAAATATACCATTATAAGTAAGTTTACAGAAAATTTACGTTTGAATAATTATTCGACATTATTTCTGCTCATCTATGATTTAGTGTAGCAGCTCTTTGCTTTTAGTTGAAAAATGTCCTTTGTGGAAAAAAAGTTATTGTCACTCTAACAAATATATCATTAGAAGTAAGTGTACATAAAATTTACCTTTGAACAATTATTCGACATTATTTCTGCTCATCTTTGATTTAATTAGCTCTTTACTTTTAGTTGAAAAATATCCATTGTGGAAATAAAGGTTTTTGTCAGTCAAAAAAAATATTCCATTAGAAGTAAGTTCATGGAAAATTTACGTTTGAACAATTATTCGGCATTATTTCTGCTCATTTTTGATTAGTGTAGCAGAACTTTTTTTCCACAATGGATATTTTTCAACTAAAAGTAAAGAGCTGCTACACTAAATCAAAGATGAGCAGAAATAACGTTGAATAATTCTTCAAACGTAAATTTTCTAAATTTACTTCCAATGATATATTTGTTAGAGTGACAAATCTTTTTTTCCACAAAGGATATTTTTCAACTAAAAGTAAAGAGCTGCTACACTAAATCCATTGTGGAAAAAAAGGTTTTTGTCACTCTTACAAATATACCATTAGAAGTAAGTCTACAGAAAATTTACGTTTGAACAATTATTCGACATTATTTCTGCTCATCTTTGATTTAGTGTAGCAGCTCTTTACTTTTAGTTGAAAAATGTCCTTTAAGGAAAAAAAATTTTTGTCACTCTAAGAAATATATCATTAGAAGTGAGTTTAAAGAAAATTTACGTTTGATAAATTTTTCGACATTATTTCTACTCATCTTTGATTTAGTGTAGCAGCTCTTTAATTTTAGTTGAAAAATATCCTCTTGTGGAAAAAAGTTTTTCTCACTCAAACAAATATACAATTAGAAGTAAGTTTACAGAAAATTTACGTTTGAACAATTATTCGAAATTATTTCTGCTCGTCTTTGATTTAGTGTGGCAGCTATTTACTTTTAGTTGAAAAATTTCCTTTGCGGAAAAAAGTTTTTTCAGTCTAACAAGTATACTATTAGAAGTAAGTTTTTAGAAAATTTACGTTTGAATAATTATTCGGCATTATTTCTGCTCATCTTTGATTTAGTGTAGCAGCTCTTTACTTTTAGTTGAAAAATGTCCTTTGTGTAAAAGTTTTTGTCACTCTAACAAACAAATATACCATTAGAAGTAAGTTTACAGAAAATTTACGTTTGAATAATTATTCGACATTATTTCTGCTCATCTTTGATTTAGTGTAGCAGCTCTTTACTTTTAGTTGAAAAATGTCCTTTGTGGAAAAAAAGATTTGTCACTCTAACAAATATATCATTAGAAGTAAGTTTAGAAAATTTACGTTTGAAGAATTATTCAACGTTATTTCTGCTCATCTTTGATTTAGTGTAGCAGCTCTTTACTTTTAGTTGAAAAATATCCATTGTAGAAAAAAAGTTTTTGTCACTCTAACAAATATACCATTAGAAGTAAGTTTACAGAAAATTTACGTTTGAACAATTATTCGAAATTATTTCTGCTCGTCTTTGATTTAGTGTCGCAGCTCTTTACTTTTAGTTGAAAAATGTCCTTTCTGGAAAAAATGTTTTTGTCACTCTAATAAATATATCATTAGAAGTAAGTTTACAGAAAATATACGTTTGAATAATTATTCGACATTATTTATGCTCATCTTTGATTTAGTGTGGCAGCTCTTTACTTTTAGTTGAAAAATGTCCTTTGTGGAAAAAAAAAGTTTTTTTTCAGTCTAACAAATATACCATTAGAAGTAAGTTTATAGAAAATTTACGTTTGAATAATTATTCGACATTATTTTTGCTCATCTTTGATTTAGTGAAGCAGCTCTTTACTTTTAGTTGAAAAATGTCCTTTGTGGAAAAAAGTTTTTGTCATTCTAACAAACAAATATACCATTATAAGTAAGTTTACAGAAAATTTACGTTTGAATAATTATTCGACATTATTTCTGCTCATCTTTGATTTAGTGTAGCAGCTCTTTGCTTTTAGTTGACAAATGTCCTTTGTGGAAAAATAGTTATTGTAACTCTAACAAATATATCATTAGAAGTAAGTGTACAGAAAATTTACGTTTGAAAAATTATTCGACATTATTTCTGCTCATCTTTAATTTAATTAGCTCTTTACTTTTAGTTGAAAAATATCCATTGTGGAAATAAAGGTTTTTGTCAGTCAAAAAAATATTCCATTAGAAGTAAGTTTACAGAAAATATACGTTTGAACAATTATTCGACATTATTTCTGCTCATCTTTGATTTAGTGTAGCAGCTCTTTACTTTTAGTTGAAAAATGTCCTTTGTGAAAAAAAAAGTTTTTTTCAGTCTAACAAATATACCATTAGAAGTAAGTTTATAGAAAATTTACGTTTGAATAATTATTTGACATTATTTTTGCTTATCTTTGATTTAGTGAAGCAGCTCTTTACTTTTAGTTGAAAAATGTCCTTTGTGGAAAAAAGTTTTTGTCATTCTAACAAACAAATATACCATTATAAGTAAGTTTACAGAAAATTTATGTTTGAATAATTATTCGACATTACTTCTGCTCATCTTTGATTTAGTGTAGCAGCTCTTTACTTTTAGCTGAAACATATCCATTGCGGAAAAAAAGGTTTTTTTCACTCTTACAAATATACCATTAGAAGTAAGTCTACAGAAAATTTACGTTTGAACAATTATTCGACATTATTTCTGCTCATCTTTGATTTAGTGTAGTGCAGCTCTTTACTTTTAGTTGAAAAATGTCCTTTGTGGAAAAAAAGTTTTTGTCACTCTAACAAATATACCACTAGAAGTGAGTTTAAAGAAAATTTACGTTTGATGAATTTTTCGACATTATTTCTGCTCATCTTTGATTTAGTGTAGCAGCTCTTTAATTTTAGTTGAAAAATATCCTCTTGTGGAAAAAAGTTTTTCTCACTCTAACAAATATACAATTAGAAGTAAGTTTACAAAAAAATTACGTTTGAACAATTATTCGACATTATTTCTGCTCATCTTTGATTTAGTGTAGCAGCTATTTACTTTTAGTTGAAAAATTTCCTTTGCGGAAAAAAGTTTTTTCAGTCTAACAAGCATACTATTAGAAGTAAGTTTTTAGAAAATTTATGTTTGAATAATTGTTCGGCATTATTTCTGCTCATCTTTGATTTAGTGTAGCAGCTCTTTACTTTTAGTTGAAAAATGTCCTTTGTGGAAAAGTTTTTGTCACTCTAACAAACAAATATACCATTAGAAGTAAGTTTACAGAAAATTTACGTTTGAATAATTATTCGACAATATTTCTGCTCATCTTTGATTTAGTGTAGCAGCTCTTTACTTTTAGTTGAAAAATATCCATTGTGGAAAAAAAGTTTTTGTTACTCTAACAAATATACCATTAGAAGTAAGTTTACAGAAAATTTACGTTTGAAAAATTATTCGACATTATTTCTGCTCATCTTTGATTTAGTGTAGCAGCTCTTTACTTTTAGTTGAAAAATGTCTTTTTTGGAAAAAATGTTTTTGTCACTCTAACAAATATATCATTAGAAGTAAGTTTACAGAAAATTTACGTTTGAAGAATTATTCAACATTATTTATGCTTATCTTTGATTTAGTGTGGCAGCTCTTTACTTTTATTTGAAAAATATCTATTCTGGAAAAAAAGTTTTTGTTACTCTAACAAATATACCATTAGAAGTAAGTTTACAGAAAATTTACGTTTGAAAAATTATTCGACATTATTTCTGCTCATCTTTGATTTAGTGTAGCAGCTCTTTACTTTTAGTTGAAAAATGTCCTTTGCGAAAAAAAAGTTTTTGTCACTCTAACTAATATACCATTAGAAGTAAGTTTAGAATATTTACGTTTGAACAATTATTCAACGTTATTTCTGCTCATCTTTGATTTAGTGTAGCAGCTCTTTACTTTTAGTTGAAAAATATCCTTTGTGGAAAAAAAGATTTGTCACTCTAACAAATATATCATTAGAAGTAAGTTTAGAAAATTTACGTTTGAAGAATTATTCAACGTTATTTCTGCTCATCTTTGATTTAGTGTAGCAGCTCTTTACTTTTATTTGAAAAATATCTATTCCGGAAAAAAAGTTTTTGTTACTCTAACAAATATACCATTAGAAGTAAGTTTACAGAAAATTTACGTTTGAAAAATTATTCGACAGTATTTCTGCTCATCTTTGATTTAGTGTAGCAGCTCTTTACTTTTAGTTGAAAAATGTCCTTTTTGGAAAAAATGTTTTTGTCACTCTAACAAATATATCATTAGAAGTAAGTTTACAGAAAATTTACGTTTGAAGAAATATTCAACATTATTTATGCTCATCTTTGATTTAGTGTGGCAGCTCTTTACTTTTAGTTGAAAAATATCCATTGTGGAAAAGAAGTTTTTGTTACTCTAACAAATATATCATTAGAAGTAAGTGTACAGAAAATTTACGTTTGAAAAATTATTCGACATTATTTCTGCTCATCTTTGATTTTGTGTAGCAGCTCTTTACTTTTAGTTGAAAAATGTCCTTTGCGAAAAAAAAGTTTTTGTCACTCTAACTAATATACCATTAGAAGTAAGTTTAGAATATTTACGTTTGAACAATTATTCGACATTATTTCTGCTCATCTTTGATTTAGTGAAGCAGCTCTATACTTTTAGTTGAAAAATGTCCTTTGTGGAAAAAAGTTTTTGTCATTCTAACAAACAAATATACCATTATAAGTAAGTTTACAGAAAATTTATGTTTGAATAATTATTCGACATTATTTCTGCTCGTCTTTGATTTAGTGTAGCAGCTCTTTGCTTTTAGTTGAAAAATGTCCTTTGTGGAAAAAAAGTTTTTGTCACTCTAAAAAATATATCATTAGAAGTAAGCGTGCAGAAAATTTACGTTTGAACAATTATTCGACATTATTTCTGCTCATCTTAGATTTAATTAGCTCTTTACTTTTAGTTGAAAAATATCCATTGTGGAAATAAAGGTTTTTGTCAGTCAAAAAAAAATATTCCATTAGAAGTAAGTTCATGGAAAATTTACGTTTGAACAATTATTCGGCATTATTTCTGCTCATTTTTGATTTAGTGTAGCAGCTCTTTACTTTTAGCTGAAAAATATCCATTGTGGAAAAAAAGGTTTTTGTCACTCTTACAAATATACCATAAGAAGTAAGTCTACAGAAAATTTACGTTTGAACAATTATTCGACATTATTTCTGCTCATCTTTGATTTAGTGTAGCAGCTCTTTACTTTTAGTTGAAAAATGTTCTTTGTGGAAAAAAAGTTTTTGTCACTCTAACAAATATACCATTAGAAGTGAGTTTAAAGAAAATTTACGTTTGATGAATTTTTCAATATTATTTCTGCTCATCTTTGATTTAGTGTAGCAGCTCTTTAATTTTAGTTGAAAAATATCCTCTTGTGGAAAAAAAGTTTTTGTTACTCTAACAAATATACCATTAGAAGTAAGTTTACAAAATATTTACGTTTGAACAATTATTCGACATTATTTCTGCTCATCTTTGATTTAGTGTGGCAGCTATTTACTTTTAGTTGAAAAATTTCCTTTGCGGAAAAAGTTTTTTCAGTCTAACAAGTATACTATTAGAAGTAAGTTTTTAGAAAATTTACGTTTGAATAATTATTCGGCATTATTTCTGCTCATCTTTGATTTAGTGTAGCAGCTCTTTACTTTTAGTTGAAAAATGTCCTTTGTGTAAAAGTTTTTGTCACTCTAACAAACAAATATACCATTAGAAGTAAGTTTACAGAAAGTTTACGTTTGAATAATTATTCGACATTATTTCTGCTCATCTTTGATTTAGTGTAGCAGCTCTTTACTTTTAGTTGAAAAATGTCCTTTGTGGAAAAAAAGATTTGTCACTCTAACAAATATTTCATTAGAAGTAAGTTTCGAAAATTTACGTTTGAAGAATTATTCAACGTTAATTCTGCTCATCTTTGATTTAGTGTAACAGCTCTTTACTTTTAGTTCAAAAATGTCTTTTGCGGAAAAAAAAGTTTTGTCACTCTAACAAATCTACCATTAGAAGTAAGTTTTTAGAATATTTACGTTTGAACAGTTATTCAACATTATTTCTGCTCATCTTTGATTTAGTGTAGCAGCTCTTTACTTTTAGTTGAAAAATATCCCTTGTGGAAAAAAAGTTTTTGTCACTCTAAGAAATATATCATTAGAAGTAAGTTTACAGAAAATTTACTTTTGAACAATTATTCGACATTGTTTCCTCTCAGCTTTGATTTAGTGTAGCCTTTCTTTACTTTTAATTGAAAAATATCTGTTGTGGAAAATAAAAAAAAAGTTTTTTTCAGTCTAACAAATATACCATTAGAAGTAAGTTTACAGAAAATTTACTTTTGAATAATTATTCGACATTATTTCTGCTCATCTTTGATTTAGTGTAGCAGCTCTTTACTTTTAGTTGAAAAACGTCCTTTGTGGAAAAAAAGTTTTTGTCACTCTAACAAATATATCATTAGAAGTAAGTTTACAGAAAATTTACGTTTGAAGAATTATTCAACATTATTTCTGTTCATCTTTAATTTAGTGTAGCAGCTCTTTACTTTTAGTTGAAAAATATCCCTTGTGGAAAAAAGTGCTTGTCACTCTAACAAATATACCATTAGAAGTAAGTTTACAGAAAATTTACGTTTGAACAATTATTCAACACTAGTTCTGCTCGTTTTTGATTTAGTATAGCAGCTCTTTACTTTTAGTTGAAAAATATCCTTTGTGGAAAAAAAGTTTTTGTCACTCTAACAAATATATCATTAGAAGTAAGTTTACAGAAAATTTACGTTTGAAGAATTATTCAGCATTATTTCTGCTCATCTTTGATTTAGTGTAGCAGCTCTTTACTTTTAGTTGAAAAATATCCATTGTGGAAAAAAGTTTTTGTCACACTAACAAATATACCATTAGAAGTAAGTTTACAGAAAATTTACGTTTGAACAATTATTCGACATTATTTCTGCTCTTTTTTGATTTAGTGTAGCAGCTCTTTACTTTTAATTGAAAAATTTCCTTTGCGGAAAAACTGTTTTTGTCACTCTAACAAATATATCATTAGAAGTAAGTTTACAGAAAATTTATGTTTGAAGAACTATTCAGCATTATTTCTGCTCATCTTTGATTTAGTGTAGCAGCTCCTAACTTTTAGTTGAAAAATGTCCTTTGTGGAAAAAAAGTTTTTGTCACTCTAACGAATATACCATTAGAAGTGAGTTTACAGAAAATTTACGTTTGATGATTTTTTCGACATTATTTCTGCTCATCTTTGATTTAGTGTAGCCTTTCTTTATTTTTAGTTGAAAAATATCCATTGTGGAAAATAAAAAAAGGTCTTTGTCACTCTTAGAAGTAAGTTTACAGAAAATTTACGTTTGAACAATTATTCGACATTATTTCTGCTCATCTCTGATTTAGTGTAGCAGCTCATTACTTTTAATTGAAAAATGTCCTTTGTGGAAAAAAGTTTTTGTCACTAACAAATATACTATTAAAATTAAGTTTATAGAAACGTTTGCATAATTATTCGACATTATTTTTGCTCATCTTTGATTTAGTGTAGCAGCTCTTTACTTTTAGTTGAAAAATATCCATTGTGGAAAAAAGTTTTTGTCACTCTAACAAATATACCATTAGAAGTAAGTTTACAGAAAATTTACGTTTGAACAATTATTCAACACTAGTTCTGCTCGTTTTTGATTTAGTATAGCAGCTCTTTACTTTTAGTTGAACAATTTCCTTTATGGAAAAAATGTTTTTGTCACTCTAACAAATATATCATTAGAAGTAAGTTTACAGAAAATTTATGTTTTAAGAACTGTTCAGCATTATTTCTGTTCATCTTTGATTTAGTGTAGCAGCTCTTTACTTTTAGTTGAAAAATATCCATTGTGGAAAAAAAGTTTTTGTCACTCTAACAAATATACCATTAGAAGTAAGTATACAGAAAATTTACGATTGAACAATTATTCGACATTATTTCTGCTCATTTTTGATTTAGTGTAGCAGCTCTTTACTTTTAGTTGAAAAATTTCCTTTGCAGAAAAAAAGTTTTTGTCACTCTAACAAATATACCATTAGAAGTAAGTTTACAGAAAATTTACGTTTGAACAAAGCTCTTTACTTTTAGTTGAAAGATATCCTCTTGTGGAAAAAAAGTTTTTGTCACTCTAACAAATATACCATTAGAAGTAAGTTTACAGAAAGTTTACGTTTGAACAATTATTCAACATTATTTCTGCTCATCTTTGATTTAGTGTAGCAGCTCTTTACTTTTAGTTGAAAGATATCCTCTTGTGGAAAAAAAGTTTTTGTCACTCTAACAAATATACCATTAGAAGTAAGTTTACAGAAAATTTACGTTTGAACAATTATTCGACATTATTTCTGCTCATCTTTGATTTAGTGTAGCAGCTCATTACTTTTAATTGAAAAATGTCCTTTGTGGAAAAAAGTTTTTGTCACTAACAAATATACCATTAGAAGTAAGTTTATAGAAAATTTACGTTTGAATAATTATTCGACATTATTTCTGCTCATTTTTGATTTAGTGTAGCAGCTCCTAACTTTTAGTTGAAAAATGTCCTTTGTGGAAAAAAAGTTTTTGTCACTCTAACAAATATACCATTAGAAGTGAGTTTACAGAAAATTTACGTTTGATGATTTTTTCGACATTATTTCTGCTCATCTTTGATTTAGTGTAGCAGCTCTTTACTTTTAGTTGAAAAATATCCATTGTGGAAAAAAAGTTTTTGTCACTCTAACAAATATACCATTAGAAGTAAGTTTACAGAAAATTTACGTTTGAACAATTATTCGACATTGTTTCTGCTCATCTTTGATTTAGTGTAGCCTTTCTTTACTTTTAGTTGAAAAATATCCATTGTAGAAAATAAAAAAAGGTTTTTGTCACTCTAACAAATATACCATTAGAAGTAAGTTTACAGAAAATTTACGTTTGAACAATTATTCAACACTAGTTCTGCTCGTTTTTGATTTAGTATAGCAGCTCTTTACTTTTAGTTGAAAAATGTCCTTTGTGGAAAAAATGTTTTCGTCACTCTAACAAATATATAATTAGAAGTAAGTTTGCAGAAAATTTATATTTGAAGAACTATTCAGCATTATTTCTGTTCATCTTTGATTTAGTGTAGCAGCTCTTTACTTTTAGTTGAAAAATATCCATTGTGGAAAAAAAGGTTTTTGTCACTCTAACAAATATACCATTAGAAGTAAGTTTACAGAAAATTTACGATGGAACAATTATTCGACATTATTTCTGCTCATCTTTGATTTAGTGTAGCAGCTCCTAACTTTTAGTTGAAAAATGTCCTTTGTGGAAAAAAAGTTTTTGTCACTCTAACAAATATACCATTAGAAGTGAGTTTACAGAAAATTTACGTTTGATGATTATTTCGACATTATTTCTGCTCATCTTTAATTTAGTGTAGCAGCTCTTTACTTTTAGTTGAAAAATATCCATTGTGGAAAAAAAGGTTTTTGTCACTCTAACAAATATACCATTCGAAGTACGTTTACAGAAAATTTACGTTTGAACAATTATTCGACATTATTTCTGCTCATCTTTGATTTAGTGTAGCCTTTCTTTACTTTTAGTTGAAAAATATCCATTGTAGAAAATAAAAAAAGGTTTTTGTCACTCTAACAAATATACCATTAAAAGTAAGTTTACAGAAAATTTACGTTTGAACAATTATTCGACATTATTTCTGCTCATCTTTGATTTAGTGTAGCAGCTCATTACTTTTAATTGAAAAATGTCCTTTGTGGAAAAAAGTTTTTGTCACTAGCAAATATACCATTAGAAGTCAGTTTATAGAAAATTTACGTTTGAATAATTATTCGACATTATTTCTGCTCATCTTTGATTTAGTGTAGCAGCTCTTTACTTTTAGTTGAAAAATGTCCTTTGTGGAAAAAAAGTTTTTGCCACTTTAATAAATATATCATTAGAAGTACGTTTACAGAAAATTTACGTTTGAAGAATTATTCAACATTATTTCTGCTCATCTTTGATTTAGTGTAGCAGCTCTTTACTTTTAGTTGAAAAATGTCCTTTGTGGAAAAAAGTTTTTGTCACTAACAAATATATCATTAGAAGTAAGTTTACAGAAAATTTACGTTTGAAGAATTAATCAAGATTATTTTTGCTAATCTTTGATTTAGTGTAACAGCTCTTTACTTTTATTTGAAAAATATCCATTGTGGAAAAAAAGGTTTTTGTGACTCTAACAAATATACCATTAGAAGTAAGTTTACAGAAAATTTACGTTTGAACCCTTATTTGACATTTTTTCTGCTCATCTTTGATTTAGTATAGCAGCTCTTTACTTTTAGTTGAAAAATATCCTTTGTGGAAAAAAAGTTTTGTCACTCTAACAAATATACCATTAGAAGTTAGTTTACAGAAAATTTACGTTTGAATAATTATTCGACATTATTTCTGCTCATCTTTGATTTAGTGTAGCAGCTCTTTACTTTTATTTGAAAAATATCCTCTTGTAGAAAAAAAGTTTTTCTCACTCTAAAAAATATACCATTAGAAGTAAGTTTACAGAAAATTTACGTTTGACCAATTATTCGACATTATTTCTGCTCATCTTTGATTTAGTGTAGCAGCTCTTTACTTTTAGTTGAAAAATATCCTCTTGTGGAAAAAAAGTTTTTTCAGTCTAACAAATATACCATTAGAAGTAAGTTTATAGAAAATTTACGTTTGAATAATTATTCGACATTATTTCTGCTCATCTTTGATTTAGTGAAGCAGCTCTTTACCTTTAGTTGAAAAATGTCCTTTGTGGAAAAAAGTTTTTGTCATTCTAACAAACAAATATAGCATTTGAAGTAATTTTACAGAAAATTTACGTTTGAATAATTATTCGACATTATTTCTGCTCATCTTTGATTTAGTGTAGCAGCTCTTTACTTTTAGTTGAAAAATATCCTTTGTGGAAAAAAGTTATTGTCACTCTAACAAATATATCATTAGAAGTAAGTGTACAGAAAATTTACGTTTGGACAATTATTCGACATTATTTCTGCTCATCTTTGATTTATTAGCTTTTTACTTTTAGTTGAAAAATATCCATTGTGGAAAAAAAAGGTTTTTGTCAGTCAAAAAAATATTCCATTAGAAGTAAGTTTATGAAAAATTTGCGTTTGAACAATTATTCGACATTATTTCTGCTCATCTTTGATTTAGTGTAGCAGCTCTTTACTTTTAGCTGAAAAATATCCATTGTGGAAAAAAAGGTTTTTGTCACTCTAACAAATATACCATTAGAAGCAAGTTTACAGAAAATTTACGTTTGAACAATTATTCGACATTATTTCTACTCATCTTTGATGTAGCGTAGAAAAATATCCATTGTGGAAAAAAAGGTTTCTTAGATGTTTTGCTAAAGACATTAAACCTCATAGAGGCTTTTATCAAGGACATTAAATCTCGTCCCGTATATATAAAAGAAAAACTAAAAATTTAGATAGCTTGCTAATTGATGAATTTTAGACATGAAAATTATGGATATAATGAAAAATATTAAGTAATCCTGTTTATTACATTTATAGAACATCCCCGAGTTTGTCCAAGAGGAAGAGAACATATGGGACGCATGGATTTTAACAGATTCTGAAGAAGAGTTCCTTCTGTTTTAATAGTAATGAAGATATTACTAATGATATATTGGAGATCCACTATACAGAAGATGGTCTAACATACACATCAAAGGACTTGGGACGGCAGGGACCTTCGGGCCGACTCTGTATAGAGGACGATGAGCGGTTGGTTGATAGTTTACCCATAAGAATACGAGAGGATTTATTTGAGGAGATGCCCCCTCTGCTAGATATAATAGTAACTGAAGAAGACGAGGTTCAAGTAATTGAACCAGAGATTGTATGTATACCACCCCCTCTGCTAGATATATTGGTAATTGAAGAAGACAAGATTCAAGTAATTGAACCGGAGATTGTGTACATTAAAACTATTATAAATATTGATATATCAAAAGAATAAAGATTAGATGAATGATTTAATTTTATCTTTGATAGAAAACTTGACTGAGGATTGATAACACTCTAAAGGGTGATCTATTCAATCTGAACTATTCATGTACAGGAGTCTCTGTTGGTATTTGCACTCTAAGCTTATCGAGTTGAAGAAAATTAATATAGTAAAAACAAATTTATTGCATGGTTACAATACATAACTTATCAATCAAATCAATAATGAGATTTATTGTAAAATGGTATATGAGAACTCTTCTGGAACGATTTTTGATGTTTAAAATCCATTCCATTGAATAAACTCTTATGTTGTCTCTTAAAGGACCACTTTTTCCCTTCTCTTAGATCTTATTCATTATAATATTCACTGCTATATCTTGCACTAAGCTCGTTTTTCTTCGAGTTTTCATTATTGTCTTTTATACTATATTTTGAAGTATCTTTGTAGAGAAAGCCCTCTTTTCCCAGTCTCTTCTTTCGATCTTCCTTTTCTGTCACATCAAACCTTGTTTTATGCGAGTTCGCTTGTAATCTGTATAAATTTCTTTCCATATCATGTATGAGTTTTCTCCTTATTGCCTCCAGATTTTTCTCCTCTATCCCCTCGTCTACATTGTCTAAACGTGTAGTAGGTTCATGAGAATATTCAAAATCATGATACTGTCCTTTACATATAAAACAGTTGCAATAAAAGGATATTTCTAACTCAATTTGTTCACTCATGTTATCACACTGCTAACTATAGACTTAGTGAACTTCTATTCACACACTAATAAAAACTATAAATCTCAAGGGTGAATTGTGATGTAAAGGGAAACTCTACGTAACTCCCTGATTAGCTTAGAAAGAGACACGTGATCCTGTCCCGTTAGATTCGATCAATAATCCAGCAATTGTTGATGTGAACTTATGTTGACATCCAAGAAAACAACAAATAAATTGACCAACACTCATAACCATCCAAGAAACATTCGATAACCAGATGTCTACATCCATCAATTGTTGATGTGAACTTATGTTGACATTTAAGAAAACAACAAATAAATTGTCCTTGAAAGAGGTGTCATTGACCCTGTCCCGTTAGATTCGATCAATAATCCAGCAATTGTTGATGTGAACTTATGTTGACATCCAAGAAAACAACAAATAAATTGACTAACACTCATAACCATCCCAGAAACATCAACAAACAGATGTCTACATCATATAACCATCAAACAGAACAAAACCATGAAAAACATCAACAGTGAGAAAAATTATGAATAAACATCCACAGTGAGAAAAACCATGAAAAAACATCCTCAGTGAGAAAAACCATAAAAACTTGCATAAATTATGTAGCATCAGTATCTATTGGGGCCTTACTACTATTAACCGACATAAGATATAGCTTTTTCATAGCCCCATCTATCTGAATTTCTCTTTCAACAAGGATACAAGGACATTTGTAGTTTACGGCTTTCGTAAGAGTACTAGTGTAAGCAATTCCTTTAGTAAACATTTCGTAAAAGTGTTTTTTGTACTTTTGCCTGGTCTCATCTGATCCGTTTTTTTCCAGCTGTAAATATACGGATCTGCAAATCTCATCAGCAATTTAGCCAATATTCATGGATATATTAAAAGTAATTAGCTCTGTTTTAAGCTCTGCCGATTCACTAATTTCCTTAAATCTTGTTTTTGAAGTTTCTATTGTCCTATCCAAGCTACCAATCTTTTTAGTTATATCCAATTAAGTCAAAATATTGCCACGCGCTTTGTCTTAAAATCATACGGTTGAGCCATTTCATTAAAAATTTTCAATGTTTCTGTAAATTCATCTGCATCGATTGTTCCAGCATACTCAGGTATAATTTCTGCTATCTCAAACACAGCTATAAGAGATGCTATCTTTTTTTTCTTGTTCTCCCAACAAAACTATAATGGAAGAACTAAAGTGCCTATTTGTTCCTCTTTCTGACTTAGTACCCCTGTCACTAGTTGTTATGATTATTTTGTGCCACTGTCTTTTCAAGGGCGATCCTGTTGGCCGAAACCTAACAGTGCAATCTATTCAGAGGCTATAGTTCTGAATGGATGCAAATCGAACTGGTTCTATCAAACTGCACTAAATCGACCGACGAGATCCAGAGCTTGTAGCTTCCAGATTTTGTAGACCTGAACTAACGAAGGAAATTTCCAAGTAATATACAAAATCGGCTAAATAACTGTTGTAATAAGCATAGTTCAGTTATAGGCGATAAACTTACCATTTTAGCGAAATGTCGTCTAAAATTAACATTTTAAGGATCAAAGTTTTACATTGTTTAAGTTTTTGACAAAATGTTTAAGTTTAACAGTTTGACATTACAATTAGGGAGGAAATTTCCAAGTAATATACAAATCCATCTAAGTAACTTTCGTAATAGCCATAGTTCAGTTACAGGCCATAAGCTTACCATTTTTCGGAGAATGTCCTCTAAAATTTACATCAGAGGGCGTAGGCATTGGATAATTCCTGGTTATTGTTGAATTATATAACAAACCAATTAAAGGGGGACGGTATGGAAAACCACCCGGATATTTCTTCCATGTTAATTATTTTTAGTTTTCATGGTGACAACAGACGCATAAGCTTATTGATTTTGATTTCTATGGACTACCTTGATCTGGCACAATAATCTTTGTTTTCTCCTTTTTTTACTCGGCTTTTCTAAATTAAGCTTTTTCACACTAATTCATTTCAATTTGAGCTTGACCTAGTTTTTTAGCATAAGTAGCCTACTTTGTCAAACATGGTGAGGAAACACACTAAAAGGGGACTTGTGTTTTTTTTCCTTTTTAATTCGATTCGCAATCCCCCCCCCCCCCGAGACCTTTAAATTAAAACAGAATGAAATCTGTCGCATATAGAGGTGTAGATGATTGTAGCCCCCTAACAAGTAGCGCAGTTTCTTAGACATGCAACAAATTTTATTTTTTTAGCATAAATCTTCTTCAAATAGATGCTAGACTTTGATTTGTGACTTTCTACTAAGTGATTTTGTTGCAGACAGATACCCGAGTATATCACGGGCAAATAAAATACTATCTCACGATTTATGTTATGTATTTTTTTAATTTTTGCCTTATATATTTAATGCATAGTTTTACATATTATCATACCCAGCGATGAAAAGTACTGCATGATCTCTTCACTGGGAAGGAAAAAGTGTTGAGGGGTGTGTTTGTGTGAAGGTTCAGAAATAAGATTCTAAGCCTTAATTTTTATGCTACATTCGTCGGAACATTCATGGGAAACAGTTAAGACCAATAAGGTCAATGGTACACGAGGATGATGCACACTCGAAATTAAACCTCAACCACCTTCCTCGAATCGCACTCCCAAAATAAAGTTTCCCTCTGGTTTAATTTGATCCACTTTGACTTAAAAATAGGTCGGAATAGGATTATGATGTTCAAAAGCACTACTTGTCGACTATTTATCTTAAAATTCAACCGATAGTTACAAAACAGGGCTCATACTCTAGATTTTTCGATTTTTATCCCTTGTAAAAAAAGAAAAAAGTGTTAAACTACGGTAAAACGAAATGAAAAAATAGTAAATGGGCTATAATTTTAATTTTGTTTTATTGGAATTGGAAACGCTGTGGGTTCAAAGAAATTTTTTGTATGTAAGCCTTTTTAATGTGGTAAATAGAAAATAATTATTGTCATAAGAAGTGAGGCAAGGGATGGTAGCAATTCTTGAGTTTTGCTCTGATAAATTTTATTGTTCAATTTAAAGCTTTTAACTTCTTGCAGTCGTAGCAACAGAAACTTGAATCTTATAAGCAAGACCATATCCAGATGAGGCGGGATTATTGGTTTTGACCCCCCCCCAAAAAAAAACAAACAAATATCGACTCACTAAAAAAAGGAAAAATGCATATAAACAGATTTTAGTGCGCTTTTAAGTTTTTTTTTAAACCCACCCCTCTTTCTCCGAACACAAATTTTGGATACGCTCTTGATTATAATTGCAAATAAAATCTAAATGAACATTGTTGCTCACAATTTGTGTTATGTAGTGTAATGAACATATAGTAAATAGTCAATAGCCCCTTAGTCCTTAAAACAAATAAATAGCCTCTTAGTTTTTAAAAACCAAACATTTACATCCGATAAATAATAAAGGAATCTTTCCAGTTGAAGACAGAAAGAGTCGAAAGACCTGATACATTGAGATGAACAGGGACGTAAGAGTTAAAGAAATTTGAGATTTTGGACTAGAATGTAAATATTGAAACAAAAGCTAAAACAGGGCTAACTATTCGAAACTTATAAATTAATGATGGATATTGTTTGTGTTTAAACCCTTGGACGAACCCTATTATGGTTTATTCTTAGAGTCAATAAATATAATCAAGAAAGGACCTCAGTCTGTGAGTCAGACTAAGCTCAGTTCACTGGGTCGAGTTCATGTAAATTTACTCGATTCTCTAAACTACGGAGCGTAGTGATTTCCACGAGGACAACTGAAGCGGACCTTATTAAAGACTTTACTTTTAAAATGGAACAGCAAGTTGATTCAAATATACCAGGGGTTGTAGGCTGAGCTGGGAGCTCAGCAGATAGCCCCACAAGTTCTAATAAAACGTGAGGATGACAGAAGGTGAAGTTGTTGTTCGAGACTATTTGTTCCCCAGAAGACAATAAGGTAATGACAGAGGAAGCAGAAAGAAAGGTAGGGATAGAGGCATTATCATAATTTTTAGCAAGTATTTAAGTCTTTTGTGACTGATATCCAATTTCAACTGATGCAGCGTAGTTTAACCTGCTTTTAAAAGCGCTGAATGTGCTGACGACATGCCTGGTAGTGTAACATACGACAAATTAGTAGTAGCCTACAGCAGCACAAGCCAAAATCAAGCCAAAGCCTTTGAAGCTTACAGATTGTAACGACAAACTAATTTTAAGAGTGCTTGAGAGTACTGCAGTGTCAAATGGCTAGCTTAGGAAACAGTAGGCTACTTAGTTGTATTTCGTTGTCTCTGATACCGCATTGAAGAAGATTTCAAGTTTTTCATTGGATACATTTGCTGTTAAGATGTGGTTAAGAGAGGGATACTTTAATAGTATATTGTCACAAATAAAAAGTTTTGTATACGCTTCTGAAGGTGAAGAAATAAAGAAAATTAGTCCTACAGAGAATTCGGTTGGAAGCTGGCAACCAACTTCATTAGATGGCCTAATCTGACCTCGTCGAGAGCATAAGTGGAGTGCCTGTCAGCAACAAGCACGTGGCCAGCCAGAGTGGTTGTGCTATTCAAGAAAACTGAGATAGTTTCTTAGCTTCTATGGCTGGAGCGGTTTACAAAGGAGGTACCTTACCACCTTTATGCATTTTTTCGTGAGAGTCAGTTTAAAACTCTCGAGAAATCTGTTTCTTTTTTTGAAGCTAGCACTTAAGCTCGTAAAACAACTAAAGATTGTTTGAACACGGGTGGTGGAAACCGATATCAGCTTCAGAGCAAGGAAGGAAGGAAAGAGAGGGGTTTTGAAGGCAAGCGTAAAGAAGGAGAACGCACTGATCAAGCGAGATAAAGGAAAAGATTTTCCTTAATTGCAGAGGATGGATAAAACATTGCAAGAATCTTGGTTGTGGGTGAAGGTTGAACCTATATAGGCAACAAATGCCATTGTAAAAGATGACATCCTTTGCCTAGATTACAAGGATGAAGATCGTTACAAGCAGAAGTGGCAATTAGTGGTTCTTTCAACCTACAGGACACAGGTGCTAATACTGGCCCATAAGTCATCTATGGGAGGGCATATGGACAGATAAAAAATTACTGATGGGATTCTTGAACGATTTTATTGGCCAAATGCTTATATAGACGTGACAAAACATATCCAACAGTGTCTCCACAGCCATGGAACACAGGATTGAAAAGGTGCCATTGAAACCATTCCCAATAATTCAAACTCCTTTCCACAAAAGAGGAACTCACCTGGTGTGACTTCTAGAGCGTAGTAAAACAGTTTTCATGCGAATCATTGTGATAAGAGACCATGCAAACAGATATCCGGAGGAGGAAATACCGCTTCTCTCGACCCATTTACCAAAAACAGCTGACCAATTAGTAATTTTTTCTTCCAAGTGGGGATACCATCAAAGATCCTGACGAAAAAAACAAGAGTGATCTTATCTCCAAAGCATTGCAGACACTGTAAGTGGCTCATGGCATTAAACTCCTTCGTACCAGCGCTTATCTCCCGGAGAAAGATGAACTGGTTGAGAAATTATATGAAAACGTAGTGCAGATACTAAGAAAATTCGTCAGAGACGAAACAAAAAGTGACATCAGTATATTCTATATCTTTTGTTCACTTAGAGGGTGACTAAACAGGCTTTGATTGGTTTCTCACCATTAGAGCTGATCTAATGGCAATCTGTCAGAGGGCCACTAGATTTATTGTGAGAGCCGTGGAAGTAGACGAAGCAAGGTAAGTCTGAATCAATAGTCAACTACCTGGTCAATATGCAAGAACGACTTATCAAATGGACCGAGACTCACAGCAAAACTCATTGTCAAGTCAGGAACAACAAAATTGTAGCTCACAAATTGTAGCTGAGAGAGTTTGAAGTGGTAAAGGAAGCGCTGGGTCACTTACTGTTTGGAAACAGCAACCTTGAGCTACAGTGGTAAGACCCATGCAGGTTCCTGGAGAAAGCCGAGAGTGGGGATAACACGGTGTAATTTCCTGAAGAGAAAAAAAGTAGAAAATTCTCCACGTATACCTTCTTAGGAAGTACTACAAGGCAAATCTAAATGAAATCTTATTTATTCAGACTGGCAACTATGTGCAGACATTTCTATCAGAGATAACGGACTATAAGCGTGCATGAAATGACGGAGCCTTCGAAGAAGCCCTCCAGACATCCCTAAATAGAATTTTTAGTCAATGCAAGAAAAAGGAATTGGCTACAGTCGTGACAAGGTACAAGGCGACCCTCACGGACAGACCTGGGAAAACCGATCTTGTGATGCATTAGATCGATACCGGCAGCAACACACCGGTGCGGAAGAAACGCTATCGAGTTGCAGAAACAAAATGGTACCTGGTGGAAACCAAAGTGGTAATTATTCTGAAAGGAGGCATAATAAAAAAAACGTCAGAGAGTGATTATGCGTCACCAATAGCCTATTGCATGTGAGGAGATTTCCCATGTTTCTCTTACTAGAATGACGTGTTCTCTACATCTGTGATAATTGACGCAGAGACGAAGAATATGTATTTCGAGAAATTATTGCTTCCAAGGCAAATATGTAATTAGGGAAATTCAGAAAATACAGTTTTCGAGACAAGACTATGCAACAGAAAAAACAAAACATGAAAAAACATGACAAATGAAACAACAAAACAAGCGTAAATTAAAAGAAAGGTATCGCTCCGGGACTCGGCATAGCAATAAAGGTGAGAGGGGACTATATGATGCTTAAATTTTGTAAGCCATTAGGTATTGAAGATTCGTCCTAAACACTAAATCCAAAAAACACAGATCTTTGTAAACAAACATTCTATTAATTAAAACAAATCTACAACATTATTAAAATAAAGAAAAAGCAGTTAAAAACACTACAAACAAAAACCTTAAAAAGAACTAAAGAAAAAAAACATTTATTAAAAAAAACGTCCTAGCAATCAATTCCAGATGGGCAAGGTTGATATTAAAGGTAAACTTAGGCCATAATGAGCTATTTCTGAGAGCTGTTAACGAAGACGCCACGTTTTCTTTGAGCTATGCTTATGAATGTTCACTCACCATGACATTTCGCAAGCCAAGGCTTTCATGATGGTCCAGAAAAAAACCCACAACACCATGGCATTATGTGCCTGCCCTCCCCCCTGGCATCCAAGTGGCACACCCCTCCTCACCCAGGGTTTTATCAACCTTTTTCTCTCAAAAATAAATTTTGTAAACCAAAAAATGACCATTGTTTTTAATTGGACAGCGGAAACTTGCCCTTTCATTGCTAGATTCGATGTTCCATGCTAATTTCGAGCCCACGACACTGAATAGTTGATACACGGCATTCACAACCAGGCATTATTGCAGGCATTTTGGGGGGGGGGGGATTTTTCCAGCAAAAATATTCACTTACACTAGAATTGATCGTTAAAACTTTATGAAAAAACCACCATTAGCGTTTCTTCTGATAAATCCTAGGAATTGAGGCCAGCGTGACACAATATACTTCCCCCAACAACACCCTCTGGGGAAAAATTATTACATGTATGGATTTTTCAACTTTTTCTCTCAAAAATAAATTTTGTATACTAAAAAATAACCAGTGTTTTAATTGGACATCAGAAATTTGCCATTACATTGCTAGATTGCGATGTTCAATGCTAATTCCGAGCCTGTGACACTGAATGGTTGACACACGGCACCCTATAGCGGGCATTATAGCACATACGGCATTTTTTAGGGGGCATTTTCCAGCAAAAATGTTCACTTACGCTAGAACTGATCGTTTAAACTTAATGAAAAAGCCGTCGTTAGCGTTTCTTCTGATGAATCCTAAGAATTGAGGCCAGCTTGGAACAATATTCCACCCCGACAGCCCCTTCTGGGGGGGGGGTGGAATTACCCCACATATTGATTTTTCAACCCTTTTCTCTCAAAAATAAATTCTTTAAACTAAAAAAATGACCATTTGTTTTAATTGGACAACGGAAACTTGCCATTTTATTGCTAGATTGCAATGCCCCATGCTAATTCCGAACCCATGACACTGAATGGTTGACACACGGCACCCTCTAGCAGGCATTATCGCACATATGACATTTTTAGGGGGGATTTTTCCAGCATCTTGAGATCTAAACAACGACTGAATATGTTTTCTTTATTTATTGAAATATTAGCAAGAATATATTTTTTTTAATTTCAATTACCTCTCTAGTCCACTGTGTAAACAGTGGATTATTTTGCAACAGAATAATTAACTTTATTTTCATTTTTGTCTTTTCTTTCTACTGGCCGTAGTCCCGTTTGTTTCTTCATTGTTGAGATTTCTCTCTTTGCTGTTTTTTTTTCATTGCTGGCCAGTTTGGCTTTAGATCTTTCATCCATGTAAGGGGAGCCTGATCTCTTGGTATTATTTGAAAAACGATCAAAAATTAAATGAAAATGCCAAGTTTCTTAAACTGAAAGTAAGGACAAACATTAAAACTTAAAACATACAGAAATTATTACCTATGTGAGGGGGATTTTCCCCTGCTCAATACCTAGCTCTTTATGCTAAAGTTAAACTTTTTGTCCCAATTCTTTACCCTGAAATTAATTCAAATTCCAGCACCTAAAAGACAAAGGCCGTTTGATTAGAATAAGAAGTTTTGTTAAAACTACTAAAAAACATAAGCGTGAAAAGCAAGAAATTGAGGAAAGAGACATTGCTAATATGAGGATTGATTTCAGTTCGTATTAAATTTTAAAGTTCCTCCTGGCTTTTAGTTGGAAAACTTTTTTTTCGTTTAATCGAAGAAAAAGGCACTTGACAAGATGAAGAAGTCCCCCTAATATATAGTGTAAATTCTCTTTTTTAGTTTTAATGTTATTCATTACTTTCATTTGAAAGTATTTTCTCATTCTTCCAGAAAAATTCTCTGTTTTTCCACTGTTTTCATAAAATTATTCTGTTTATTATTTGTATTATCAAGTCATACAGGTTCCATTTTTAAATTCAACTATTCTTAGAAAATTATTCCAAAAACCTCTTGCTGAAGTCTACCAACGCCATAAATGCCTGAGAAGTAGTTATTTTCTTTAAAGTTTAACGTAAAATTCGCTCTAAATACTTGAATATTCGGCACTAACAAATAAACCTTTTGCAGATCTGACTAGTTTAATTAAATTTGTCATTTAATCTTGTTTTTGGACTAATTATTATCCGTCAGAATTTCTTTTCTGAACTTCCCTTCTTGAACTTCCTTTATTACTTATATGAGGGGGTTCGTCCCCTCGTCAATACCTCACTCTTTACGATAAAGTTCTAATATTGTTCCAATTCTTTGAGAATGACTTCTGAATCAAAAAGGCCATTTAATTAGAAAAAATAGCTCTTTTGAAAGTACTAAAAAAACTTTGGCGTAAAGAGCCAGGTATTGATGAGAGGGTGAACGCCTCATATACGTAATAATTTCTGTTCGTTTCAAGTTTTAATGTTGGTTCTTAATTTCAGTTGAAAAAAACGTGTTTTTTAAATTTAATTTCTGATCGTTTTTTAAATAATGCTGGGAAATCCAGTTCCCCCTTCATAGTGAAATTCTCTTCTGCCATAAAGCTTTCCTACATGGAAAGACCCTCCCATATAACCCCCTTCCCCCGACCCCTACCAGAAAAATTCCCCTGAAAACGTCTGTATACTTCCCAATAACTAATACTATATGTAAACAATGGGCTAAATTCATAACTTGCAGTCCCTCCCCTGGGGACTGTGGGGGATTATGCAAAAAAACGGCTATCTCAAAATTTTGAACAAGTGACTTTGGGTTTCGGTTACTATTGAGCCGGGTCACTTATATTACGTATATGAGGGGATTACTCCTCAACAGTGCCTCACTCTTGACGCTAAAGTTTTTTAGTACTTAAAAAAAAAGCTTCTTAGTGTCCTAATTAAAAGAACGTAGTGTTTCAGGAGTCATTCCGGAAGGATTGGGACAGAATTCAAACTTTAGCTTAAAGAGCGAGGTGTTGTGGTGTAGTAACCCCTCATATACGTAATAATTTCTGTTCGTTTTAAGTTTTAATGTTGCTCCTTACTTTCAGTTGAAAAACCTTTTTTTATATTTAATTTCTCATCGTTTTTAAAATAATGCAAAGAAATCTGGCTACTTCTCCACGGAAAAATCACTCCTCCCAAAGGATTTATTCTTTTGAGAATTCAATCCTGGTGAAAATTTACCCTGGAAAACCACGAACTGTTTGATATGATGATGTTGCCTATAATATTATGTCGTCTGAGACAGTCACTAATATTTTTCCATGTACTTTCCGGTGCAGCCAAGATACATTTGTTTAGGATCAAAATGTCCCAAGACTGTGTTGGTTAGAAGAAGAAGAAGAGTTTGTCTTAAGGCACTTTGAAAATGATTCCAAGCTGAGGGAACCGTTTCATAAGAGATTATTTTCTAATAGTAATTTTCTAACTATCTATGGTCAACAAATTTAACAAAAGACAAAGAATAAACATACTTACTGACACATAGAGAATCAAATCAATGTTTTTCCCAAATGAGTCTTATCACTCAGAGGCTGTTGATTTTTTATTTTCTGGAATTACTGTTATTACAAGGTAGTCCCATTGGTTCACTTTGTGTTTCTACCTGGTACCATTTTTAAGGGATTCTGGTCTATTTTTTTTTTACTATGGGACGTGTTGTTACTAGAGTCGTTAAAAGTGTGTTGCATCTACATGCATATAGTTTTCATTTTGATATTTCAGTTTTTATGAGCTAGAGTTCATTCTTTACTATATTTCCTTATGAGAGTATTATTGATCTTAATCTTGATTTAAATTTTCTTCTTGAGTTGCTTGATGAGACAGATTTTTTCGAAAACAATTACACATAAGAAAAAGCCTTTTTTTTAGTTGGAATAGTAAAAGACGAACCCCAGAGAATCTGGCAGCGGAGATAGTCAAATATGGCACTATACCCAAAGGAAGAAACTTTTCAAACGATATTTGCGTTATATTATCTTGTCGAAAAATAAATGTATTGCATCATCATGCATAAAATGATTTATTTTAATACTTCAGACCCTATTGGCTATAGTTCGTTCTTTAGTACAATTTGAAATAATTATGGTAATAACCTACGGTTATGATATCATTCATCATCTTGCATACAAAAATACATTTTTTTTCTTGAAAAAATGGTTTTATTTTAAATATTGTTTTTTGTTGATTGCAAAAGGCACTATATGCAGCAGTTTCCTTTAAAATAAGCTCTTAAAAGGCTCTCTATGATGTTCCAGTGCCCTTCTAGCTGTGGAGAAGAAAAAAAAATGGAAAAAAGATGCTGCCGATACTAAATTTTAAGGTTTCAGCCACTTTCCTTGTTTTTCAAGCCAATAGATTTTCCTTTCAAGCGTTACGTTGATTTGATTAAAATGAAGAGATGATTATGCAGGAGTCTCGTTAATTTAAGGAACCCTAACATACTTTTCCTGGATCAATTATGAAAACCCTTTTTAAGTAACTGATTTGATCTTACCTTTCTTACTGTCCAATAAAGTGAATTTCAACCTTTCTTTTTCTGTTAAAACCACTTTCTAAGGTTTACAATGAATCTAGTAACTTCATCCAGGAAACTAATCGTCCAGGAGTTATACCTTTACTCGATCTCGATTATTTATTTCTCTGAGTAAGTGACTCTGTCTTACCCTTTCTCTAGAGGCTAATGAACCTTTGAAAGAGTAGTAAAATGGAATATTGTATGTGGATTTCAGGATGAATAAATTTTATCTTTTGTTGTTGTTCGAGCCAGGTAACTATAAGTTTCCCCTGTAGGGTTTTCGGCCAAGGCGGTTCCAATGGTGTACCTTGTCTTTCAATCGTACACCATTTTTAGGGGGTTTCTGGCTTTTTCTACTATGGGACGTGTTCGTATTTTACCAAGTTGCCTCTACCGCTGCTAATACAATTATTTTTTGAAATATCTAAAGCCAACTGTTTCTTTTAAAAGTAGGGGCTAAAGAATTTTGATGACTTAAAACGAATGACCAAAAATTAAACTAAATTCGTTCAATGCTTCGAAAAAATTTTATCTCTCCAAATTTTGCTACTATTTTATACGATTTTTTTCGCATCTATGATGTGAATACTTCCGAACTGTCTAAACTAATGATAATTAGAAGATAAAATAAAAACGAGTTTATTGACCCTTTATAAGAAAAAAAATGCAATCAGTCTCTTAAATACTTCTAACATTTGAGGAAATCAAAGCCAACTTCCAGATTAATTGCACTTTGTGATTGAATAAAGTTTTTCGTACTAATTTTCAGACTGAACTTTCGTTCTGACGTGAGTTCTCTTCTCCAAGATTGCGATTAGAAAAGCTTATTTGAGTCTGTGAACTTCTATATTTGGATTCTCCAACAAGACCGCCAAAAGAAACTTCCTTCAAAAGATACGGATCAGCTGTATAAATCTGGAAAGAATAACAGTGCAAGATAACCTGTTTTGTATACTGATTAGTGCCTTAACAAATGTTTGGCGACGTTGATATTTTGAACAAGTTTATTAAATTACAATGGAGTTTTATGATGTTTTGATGAATTTATCGTTTAAATTTAGCCATTATTCTGTGAACCGCAAGGACCATCGCAATATCTATACAGAAAAATCAAAGAAAAAAAATCTGCCAACTTTCTTTAAATTATTGAGTTGCTGGACAGTGGAATGGCCTATCATCTGTAGCAATCGAATGAGCTAATATTCCAGCCTAGACCATGTTGAATCATAGTATTTGTAATGCACCGTTTTGCAAGAATCCTTTCTCTGCCTGATAAAGTGTTATGTTTTTTCTTCTTTTCCCCATCTTATCGTTCTTTGTGTTTTGTTCTTGCTTTGTTGACAGCATCGATATGATGTATTCTATGATTTGTTGTCTAAACCATTGTTTTTTTATTATGCCTTATCATTACTGTGTATTATCTATTTTCAAATAATAAACGGTATATTAGATCCTTATTTACTTGATAATATCGTTGTAATGCATTCCAAGACTTGTTATACAAATAATCTTCTGCTTTATAATACCTTGTGATTAGTGTGTGATATGTATCTCCAATTTATATATTTTTTGTTAGGTCAAAGCGTTGTGTCTTACGCTTAATTATTATTAATATCAATTTCCTTGAATATAATTAATATTTATATCCTTAAACTTATATCCTAAGCAGTGTCTCGGATTTTGCTGATACGTCCCTTTGACACTACTTCTACTGCTGCTAACAACTCACCGCAGCACCAAGCCGACTGAGGCCAACACAGACACGCACAATCCTCTATCCCAATCTATTCAAAACCTTCTTGTTTACATCGTCCCAGGAAGTTCCCATTTCCTTTAAGTCTTTCATTGCGACATCCTCCCACCGCAACTACGGACGACCTGATTTCCTTTTAGCCCTAGACTGTTGGCCGAAAAGGACAATCTTGGGCAATCTGTCATTCTTCCTCCGCAGAACGTGCCCTAGCCATCTCAACCTTTTTCTCATAATAGCCCTAGAAAGCGGGATTAACCCGCAAGCTTCGTACAGCCTACTGTTTGAAATACGGTCAGTCAGCGGGGCACTCAGAGCAATCCGTAGGCAATTTCTCTGGAAAACATCTAGCAAATCTTCATCCACTTTTCGGAGTGCCCATGCTTCAGAGCCATATCTGACCACTGTCATCACTTTAGCATTGAATACTCTAATCTTGGTTTGCAGACGTATATTGCCATTCTTCCAAACTCTTTTTAACTGCGAAAAAACACCTTGAACCTTGACTATTCTACTTTTAACATCTTAACTGCTTTCACCGTCTTTACTAACAATACTACCAAGGTAAGTGAAGCTGTCCATCTGATCAATCTTTTGGTTACCCAGCGCCACCTTTTCATCTTCACTTATTCCTAGCCTTAGTGATTTAGTCCTCTTAATATTAACTTTCAGACCTATTCTTGCACCCTGAACTCGCAAAACCTCTAAAAGTTCATTCATTTTGCTCATACTTTGATCTAGGATCAAATAATCTAATAATCAAATAATCTTTGATCTTTGATCAGCATAATCTAAGTCCAGGAGAGTTTTTCCTCCTTATTTGATTCCGTGGTCTCTTATTGCCTTTCATGTGCTCCTTAAGATAAAATCCATCCAAATGATCCATATAAAGGGGGATAGAACACTACCCTGCTTAACTCCTGATTTAGCACGAAACCAGGTGCTGACCTCATTTCCTACCTTAACCACAGAAGTGTTATTCTTGTGCATAGCATCAATCACTTTAATAGGCTATTTTGTCTGGTATACCAAACAAAGATAAGATCTTCAATAAAGCTCCTCTCTCAACAGAATTGAACGCCTGCTCATAACCAATAAAACTGAGGACCAAAGGTGTTTGATAACTCGGGCACTACTCAATTATTAACCTAAGAGTGAAAATTTGGTCGACACATCCTCTACCTTTTGTAAAACCGCACTGTTCTGCTCTTATAGTTTTGTCTAAAGTATCTCTCAGTCTAAAAAGTATCATATTACTAAGTAATTTGCTACCCACAGAGACTATACTAATGCCTCGATAATTACCACATACACTCTTATCACCTTTCTTATTCATTGGTTTAATTAAGGTTTTCTTAAAATCGCTAGGTACTTCCTCTTTTTCAAATACTATATTCATAATCTTCAGTAACTTATTTCTAACCTTATTTCTCATATTTAAGAAACTCATTAACCACTATCACCACCTGGATCCTGAATATTTCTGAATCCTTTTAGAACTGTCGCTAATTCTTTCTCACAAAAACAAATCCTCCTTTACATCCAAGGTATCATAAACTTTTTCATTTTCTTCTATATCTTTTCTTGCAACTCTATCTCAGTTTAGCAAATTCTCAGAATGTTTTACCCATCTCTCTTTAACTCTTTCCTTATCACTAATTGTAGCCCCGTTCCTATCTTTAACTGGAACAAGTCTGGATTTACTACTACCCCTCAGTTTATTAACATACCAGTATAATATTTTACTATTACGCCGTTCTTTTGACAACCTGCCTGAATATAGTATGTTTTGAGTTAGCTCAACATTCCCTGAAATTTTCATCTTAATACCTTTAGTTCTAGTAATACCAGTAGTAGTATTAGCAGTAGGAATAGTAGTAGCAGTACAAAAGGAGTAGCAGCAGTAGTAGGAGTATCAGTAACAATAGTTGCAATAGTAGCAGTAGTAGCAATAGTAGTAGCATACAAATGTTGTCTTTTGGTTAGTTCAACATCCTCCACTAAATGATGTGTAAGTTTCAACTTAATAATCTAAGCCGTTCCTAAGGTGTTCCTTCTACACCCTTTTAACAACCAGCGTGTAAATAGTGTGTTTGAATTTAATTCAAATTCCCAATATTCGCTGAGATTTTTAACTCAACCCGATTAACCTTAGAAGAAACTATAGTAGCGGTTGTAGCAGTAGTAGTTGTAGTAGTAGCAGTAGTAAGAGTAGTAGTAGCAGTAGTAGTAGTAAAAGTATTGGTGATATGCACGTATTGTCTTTTGGTCAATTAAGCCTCCCCTTCATCATACCATTAAAGTTTTGACTTAATTCTCTTAAGCTGTTCCTAATATATTGCTGATACGCTCTTTTGACAATCTGTGTGCATATAGTGTATTCTGATATAGTTAAACTCCACTTCAAATTTCCCTGAATTTTAACCTTAATATCCAGACCTTTAGTAGTAGTAGTAATTGTGGCAGCAGTAGCAGTAGTAGTAATAGTAGTAATTGCAGTAGTGGGTAAGTATTGCCTTTTTGTCAATTGATCATCCCCCTTATCATTCCCTGAAAATTCCAACTGAATATTAGCCCCTTTTGACAAGCTGACAACTTTTGATGCTTTTGACAACCTGAATGCGCATGGTATGCTTTGCATTAGTTCAACTTTCCGTTGAATATTCTCTGAAATTTTTACGTTAATACACTTATCTTTGACAGTAGTATTATCTGTAGTGGTAGAATTAGTAGCAGTAGTACTAACAGTTACAAAAGTAGTACTAGTAGCAGTAATACGATACACATATTGCCTTTGGGCCAGTTGAACATCCTCTTCATCATGCCCTTAGAGTTTTAATTAAATACTCTTAGCAGTTCCTAAGATATTGCTGATACGCTCTTTTGAGAGTCTGTGTACACAAAGTGTATTTTGATTGAATTTCAATTCCTTTTGAGCCTTCTCTGAAATTTTCACCTTGATGCCCTTAGCTTTAGCAGTAGTTGTAGCGGAGGCAGTATTTGTAGTTGTAGTAGTATTTACATTAGAAGTAGTAGGAATAGTATTAGTAGTAGCTGTAGTGGTGATGGTAATAAAAGTGGTACTGATACTAGTTCTAGTAGTAACATGCACTTATTGCCTTTTGGTCAACTGATAATCCCCCTCCTCGCGCCCTGAAAGCTCCTATTTAATATCCTAAGTCGTTCATGAGGTACGCTCTTTTGATAACCTGAATGCATGCAGAATGTTTTGATTTTGATCAGACTGTTCCTAAACATTACCTGAAAGTTTTACCTTAATACTATTGACATCAGTTGTAGCAATAATCGTAGTAGCCATAGTAGTAGTATGCACATAGTGCCTTTTGGTTAGCTCAACATTCCCCTCAAAATACCCTGAAATTTCTAACTTGATACCCTAAGAGGTTCCTGGGCTTTTGCTGATACGTCCTTTTGAGAATCTGCTTGCATATAGTATATCTTTATTTAGTTCAATATAGTGCAACATTCCCTAAAATTTGCACCTTAATACCCTCACCTTTAGTTGTAGCATTAGTAGAAGCAGCAGTAGGAGTAGTAGTAGTAACAGTAGTGGTGGTAGCAATAGCACTAGTAATAGTAGTAATAGCAGTAGTAGCAGTAGTGGTAGTAGTAGTGGCAGTGCTAATAGTAGCAGTAGTATCAGTAGCAGTAGTACTAGTAGTAGTAGTAATATTAGTAGTAGTAGTAGCAGTAGTAGTAGCAATGGAAATAGCAGTAGCATGCAAATATTGTCTTTTGTTTAGTTCAAAATCCCCCACAATACGCTCCGTAAAATTCAACTTAATACTCTAAGCCATTCTTAAGATATTGCTGATACATCCTTTTTACAAACTGTATGCAAATAGTATGCTTACATTGAAATCTGTTACCCTCTCAATATTCCCTACGGTTTTTACCTTAATACCCTTACCCTTAGTAGTAGTAGTACTTTTAGTGGTATTAGCAGTAGTGGCATTAATATTAATAGTAGCAGCAGTAGCAGTAATGGTAGTAGTAGCTCCAAAGGTAACAGTAGTAGCAATAGTAGTAGTGGTAATAATAGTAGTGGTAGCAGTATTAGGTACATATTGCCTTTTGTTCAGTTGAACCTTAAGTCATGCCTAAAATATTGTTGATGTTCCTTTTCTTGCAATTTGTTTGCATATAGTGTGCTCTACTATAGTTCATCTTTCTCTCAACTTTTCCTGAAATTTTATCCTTAATACCCTGAGCTCTAGTAGTAGTAGCTGTAGGAATAGTAGCAGTAATAGTAATAACACTAGTAGTAGTAGAAGTAGTAGTAGTAGTAGCAGCAGTAATAGTAGTAGAAGAAGTAATAGGAGTAGTAGCAGTAGTAGTAGTAGAAGAAGAAGTAGTAGCGCACAAATGTTACCTTTTTGTCAATTGGTCATCCCTCTTATTTTCCCCTGAAAGCTCCAACTGAATTCCAAAGTTTTTCAGGAGAAAAATCCTTTTGACCATCTGTATGCACACAGTGTGTTTTGATTTAGTTTAACATTCCCCTAAACACTTTCTAAAAGCTTCACCTGAATATCTTTGACTCTGTGGATACGTAGGGTCAAACATAACCCCCTTTTTTGATAACAAATGCTACTGTAAGCAATGCGAGAATTGAATAGCTTACAGCCCTTGCTACAAGGGTTTTGGGGGGATTTTTATCCCCAAGGGTATAATTATTGGATCTTTCAACTATGTTGAACAAAATCCCAATCTCAAAATTAAGATCCGAGGAACTTGGGGGGGGGGAACACGTTAGAGGAGTGCTTATTTCACTCCAATCACTTTTGACTCTTAAAAAAAAACACTGGAACTTTCAAGTGTTTCCCAATGAGCCCCTTCCAAAGTTTCTAAGACAACTTTTCCCTTACGCAGTGCCCTGGAGAAAAGGCAAAAAAAAAAAAAAACATAAATAATACATAATGCATAGAGCTAACTTCACTTTTTACTTTGGCAGAGCTGTTTCGCATTATTACTAAAAAAGGCTAAGCTTTTGGCTAAAACTATGAAATTTGGCCATTTTTAGCCAATTTTTGTGCAAAAATTAGTTCTCCAAATAATTCTTGTGAACTCTGCTGAACTGTTACAATTTTGATGAACTGTTAATCCGTGTTACAAGTTATTGTGCCTTGAAGGTACGTCTTGTGAAAATAAAAGATCTAAATACGAACTGGCTAGCCATGACAAAAATAGAGATATGAATATAAAGATGACAAACTGGTCTATGGCCAGTAAATGAAAACAAAGAAAACAAAAAATCAAACGAATATTTCACCCGTATACAACAAGGCGTCTTCAGCGTACAAAAAAAATACAAACTAAAACTAAAAAGAAATAACTAAAAAAAAAAATATATAAAACTAAAATAAACTAACATGAAATAAATAATATACAATTACTCACATAAACAATTGACAGCTACCTTCATGATACCAGAAAAGTAACTGGATTAAAAATCAAAAATAACAAATGAACTAGATTATATTATTGCGACATAATTTTATGAAAAGGTTTTGATGCTGCCAGTCGTTTAGTTTATTTACTTATGGACATTTTACAAGACTTTGTTTTTTGAATATGGGTTCAGTTTTAAGATAATATCGTAAATAGCATCAATATTATATCACCAGTTTCCCTATTAATTGATAAACCTGTGAAAATATGTTTTTTTTTTATTTGAAGTGCTTCCATCACCCATTGAGTAAAATGGGCGATTCTCTGAATTTGAATTCTTCCAGTTCATCAGCCAGTAAAAGAAAAAAAATATTCAGCTGTCACCGGTGCCACATGGAGAGAAAAAAAAAATTCCAGGATAACGCATTAATTTGAAAAACGCAGAGTGAAAAACATAAAGGATCAGAACTCACTTACTTTTTGCGTTAGAACTAATTTATTTTAACCACACAAAAACCTCAAAATGGTGAAAAAAAAGTTGAAGCTAAAACAGAGAGGAAGTGCTTGACTTTCCCAACAAAAAGTAATTGTCAAATGAAAAATTCGCCTTTTCTCCCAATTTTTTATTTCTGCAAGGTACTGTAAAAGAAAGAGGAATGAAAATTCAAAAGAAAATAAGGTTGATTTTTGACAAACAGTAATTTTCAGAAGATGTAGTGGCAAATCCAATGATCCCTCCTAAAAGATGGAAAAGAATTGATTTTCAAAAGAATCAGTGAACTATCAGCTTTCCTTTTCTTCAAAGTAAATAAAAGTCTGGATGCGTTGAGTTTCTACAAAAGCCTTTTTTCTCTAGTATTTTTTCAGGGGGGGGGGGATAGTGTCACAAGTTTTTAAGGCATAAAATTCTAAAAAAAAATTGCTGGTAATGGGACTGAAACTTCAAGATCAAAATGTTTGGAGTTTTCGTCCGAATTTTCTGCTAGTTTTCTTGTGTTCTAGCTTTGTATTTTGCGTATGTCTACGACAGAACTCTACTAATGTTTATTCTAGAACTCTAGAATAAATAGATCGAAGTGTTTGGAGTTTTCGTCCGAATTTTCTGCTAGTTTTCTTGTGTTCTCGCTTTGTATTTTGCGTATGTCTACGACAGAACTCTACTAGTGTTTATTCTAGAATTCTAAAATAAATAGATCAAAATGTTTGGAGTTTTCGTCCGAATTTTCTGCTAGTTTTCTTGTGCTCTCGCTTTGTATTTTGCGTATGTCTACGACAGAACTCTACTAGTGTTTATTCTAGAACTCTAAAATAAATAGATGGAAATGTTTGGAGTTTTCGTCCGAATTTTCTGCTAGTTTTCTTGTGTTCTCGCTTTGTATTTTGCGTATGTCTACGACAGAACTCTACTAGTGTTTATTCTAGAACTCTAAAATAAATAGATCGAAATGTTTGGAGTTTTCGTCCGAATTTTCTGCTAGTTTTCTTGTGCTCTCGCTTTGTATTTTGCGTATGTCTACGACAGAACTCTACTAGTGTTTATTCTAGAACTCTAAAATAAATAGATCAAAATGTTTGGAGTTTTCGTCCGAATTTTCTGCTAGTTTTCTTGTGTTCTCGCTTTGTATTTTGCGTATGTCTACGACAGAACTCTACTAGTGTTTATTCTAGAACTCTAAAATAAATAGATCAAAATGTTTGGAGTTTTCGTCCGAATTTTCTGCTAGTTTTCTTGTGTTCTCGCTTTGTATTTTGCGTATGTCTACGACAGAACTCTACTAGTGTTTATTCTAGAACTCTAAAATAAATAGATCGAAATGTTTGGAGTTTTCGTCCGAATTTTCTGCTAGTTTTCTTGTGTTCTCGCTTTGTATTTTGCGCATGTCTACGACAGAACTCTACTAGTGTTTATTCTAGAACTCTAAAATAAATAGATCAAAATGCTTGGAGTTTTCGTCCGAATCTTCTGCTAGTATTCTTGTGTTCTCGCTTTATATTTTGCGTATGTCTACGACAGAACTCTACTAGTGTTTATTCTAGAACTCTAAAATAAATAGATCGAAATGTTTGGAGTTTTCGTCCGAATTTTCTGCTAGTTTTCTTGTGTTCTCGCTTTGTATTTTGCGTATGTCTACAACAGAACTCTACTAGTGTTTTTTCTAGAACTCTAAAATAAATAGATCGAAATGTTTGGAGTTTTCGTCCGAATTTTCTGCTAGTTTTCTTGTGCTCTCACTTTGTATTTTGCGCATGTCTACGACAGAACTCTACTAGTGTTTATTCTAGAACTCTAAAATAAATAGATCGAAATGTTTGGAGTTTTCGTCCGAATTTTCTGCTAGTTTTCTTGTGTTCTCGCTTTGTATTTTGCGTATGTCTACGACAGAACTCTACTAGTGTTTATTCTAGAATTCTTAAATAAATAGATCGAAATGTTTGGAGTTTCTAAACATTTAATAGATGATGAAAAAATAGATGAAAAAATTGAGTTTTCAATGCAGGTAAAAGTAGCTTAAGTTAAAAGCATTCAACAATTATAAGGTTTTACTCGGAAGGCTGAGACACCGTAAAGTACTCAACTTTAAAGGCTTTAACTAAGCGTACTGGGATATATTTTTCCATTTGCTGGATAACCTCAACAGTCAAAAACAAAGTGATAAGGATTTACGTCATGAAAAAGTATTCATTTTGGATGCTTTAAATCTCTTTGTGTCTCAAGTAAAGAGTGAATTATATCCTTTGAGACTTGGAAGGGTGAGTGAAGGTGGTGGCAACACTCCTTCTAACGCATATTAGTTTGAAGTCGCAAGCTTGAAGAAATATACAGCTAAGAAAAATACATAACTTGAACCAAGAAATTTTATTACTTGAAGTAATATATAGCTTGAAGAGAAATATTTGGGAAAAGCTAAAGTCGCAAGCTAGAAGAAAAGACAAAAGCACAGGAAGGCGTTTCAGTGATCGGAAATTTCCCCTGTTTGCTGTACCTAGGCTCAAGTTCCTGTAAAAAGCAGTCTGCCTCGGGTAGAATATAGCCATACAAATAAAGCAGACTCTAATTTAATGGCGGTGGGATCAGCACAAACAATTTTAGAAGGAGCAAGGATACGTACAAGTGAAAAAACTTTGTAGTGACGTTCAAGACGTTTGTCTAGCTGTGATATGTGATATGAGTCACAAAAAAATAAGTGGGTTCTGTAATGAGCAAGCAGATCAAGATTCCTCGGGTGAACAATGCTTCACCTCTTGTTCCTTGACGAGTCATCTCAAGTTGTAAGTTATTGATTGGCAAATCGCCTAGTTTCGACGAAATGGAATCGAAAGAAGTAGCAGCTTTTCTTTTGCATTTGTATTGCTGTGAAAAGGAAGTATTTACATGTCTGCAAGCGGCAGTTAAATCGCAGTCGACTGCCTAAAGATTCTTATGCAACGAAAGTGTTTCGCAAAAGAGCCTTTTTGTCACTTAGAGACATATTACAAATTATGGTTGTTTTATACTATCCATCAGCTTGGACACTTTTGTAAGCGTTTCTGCACTGTTTTCATCCTGAAAATCCTCAAAAAAAAAAAACAGAATAGGTTGATAGAGCTAAGAAAACGCATAACTGAACCGTATTGCTAAACCCATTTTCTTACACAGATTCCATTCAGATTCTGTTTTTGTAAATCTGGTAGACGTTCTTCGTTTTTATTTTTTTATTTTTTTTGGGACTCTGAGTTCTAAAAGATGAAGCAGTGTAAAAGTTGTAGACTTGTGGCAATTTTTAAAGAAATACGTCAAGGCTGTAATTGACCAGACTAACGAAATGACAAAGTTCAAAGTTCATGTCCACTGCTGTGCAAATAAATTGCTTAAAGGCACTGTTCATGTATAGAGGTATGACCCCACTATCCCCACAGCCGTCTTTTTCAGACTAAGTCTAAGCTTCTCAGGAAACTGAAGGATTGAGGAGGGAAGGACCTGTCCAGTCGAAGTAGTGACTGACTCAAAACATAGAAACTTTATGGGGTTTTCAGCGGAGATGTAGAGCGCGCAAATAGATGACAGCTGAAAAATTCACCGTTTCGTCAACCGATAATTGCCTACAGGAACCGGGTTTACTTTTTTGACAACCAGGTCGTGAAGAAGTTTTCCGGATTCGACAATAAGAACATTCTGAATAATTGCTGAAACACATGTGGCATTTATAGCCACCAAAAGGACTTCAGTTTTTGACAATTTTCCTCGACCTGCATTTTCCTTGCCGTGTCTAACTGATTGATGATGCTATCCTTCATCTTCGCTGAAACAAAAGTAAGTTGTCTGCATTCTTGTAGTCTTAGGAAGCTGTTTTTCCTGATGACTTGTATGACATTTGATTGCATCGTCACAGTTTTTGAAAGCTTCGCTGAAGAGGTTGCATAAATTTTGATGGTTACGGTTTACCAGCAGTTTGATTTAAAAAAAGAACACAGAATCTTCAAAAGGCAGTGTCCTCAGAAGCAGAGCTTAGCAAACCCAACTGAAATTTCAAGTTTTGTTTCCTAGACTATAGGCAGCGCTAGCGCTGCCTAAGCAAAGAACGATGTGGGTAAGATGTGTTTTTTTTCTCCACCCGGGCACTTCATATCGAAGGAGTTGTCGTAGAAACTTCGAAAAGGGCTCATTCGATTGGAAATTGGAGTGGCTAGTGCCCTTTTTAATAGTCGAAAGTGATTGGAGGGCAACTGGCCCCCCACGCCCATCATTCCCCCAAACACATCCAATCAAAATTTTGAGATAGCCATTTGGTTCAGTGTAGTTGATTTCTAGATAGAAAATATGTTTTTGAGGAGGACACTCCCTCACAACCCTCGGGGTAATGGTTTAAGTTATGCTCTGAGGGCATATAAGAACGATGTTGGCACAATGTACTATTTATTATTTTTTCCTTTAGAGCAGGGCACTTCATATGGAAGGGGTCGTCGTAGAAACTTCAAAAGGGCTCATTCGATTGGAAATTGAGAGTTCTAGTGCCATTTTAATAGTCGAAAATGATTGGAGGGCAACTAGCTCCCCCCACGCCCATCATTCCCCCAAACACATCCAATCAAAATTTTGAGATAGCCATTTTGTTCAGCGTAGTTGATTTCCAGATAGAAAATATGTTTTTGAGGAGGACACTCCCCCACAACCCTCACGGCAAGGGTTTTAAGTTATGCCCTGGGGGCATATAAGGTTTTAATAGAAGGCGTTGTCGTAGAAACTTCAAAACAGGCTCATTCGATTGGAAATTCAAAGGGCTGGTGCCCTTTTTAATGTTCGAAAGTGATTGGAGGGCAACTAGCAATCCCCCCCCTCTTATGCCCATCATTCCCCCAAACACATCCAATCAAAATTTTGAGATAGCCATTTTGTTCAGCGTAGTTGATTTCCAGATATAAAATATGTTTTTGAAGAGGAGACTCCCCCACAACCCTTGGGGCAAGGGTTTTAAGTTATGCATAAGAACGATGTTGGCACAATGTACTATTTATTATTTTTTCCTTTAGAGCAGGACACTTCATATGGAAGGGGTCGTCATAGAAACTTCAAAAGGGGCTCATTCGATTGGAAATTGAGAATTCTAGTGCCCTTTTTAATAGTCGAAAGTGATTGGAGGGCAACTAGCCCCCCCCCCCACACCCATCATTTCCCCAAACACATCCAATCAAAATTTTGAGATAGCCATTTTGTTCAGCGCAGTTGATTACAGATAGAAAATATGTTTTTGAGGAGGACACTCCCCCAGAGCCCTCAGGGCAAGGGTTTTAAGTTATGCCCTGGGTGCATATAAGGTTTTTAAAGAAGGCGTTGTCGTAGAAACTTCAAAAAAAGCTCATTCGATTGGAAATTCAAAGAGCCAGTGCCCCTTTTAATAGTCGAAAGTTATTGGAGGGCAACTAACCCCCAAACCAACGCCCATTATTCCCCCAACACACATCCAATAAAAATTTTGAGATAACCATTTTTTTCAGCGTAGTTGATTTCCGAATAGAAAATATATTTTTGATGAGGACACTCCCCCACAACCCTCCGGGCAAGGATTATAAGTTATGCCCAGGGGGCATATAAGGTTTTTATTGAAATCTTTGTCGTAGAAACTTGAAAAAGGGCTCATTCGATTTAAAATTCAAAGGGCTAGTACCCTTTTTAATAGTCAAAAGTGAATTGAGGGCAACTAACCCCCCTCTGAAGCCCACATTTTCCCCAAACACATCCAATCAAAATTTTTAGATAGCCATTTTATTCAACGTATTTGAAAGTTTTGGAAATTAGGTCTTTAAGGATGACAACCCCTCCCACCCCAGCCCTAAGGGCAAGGGTTGTAAGTTATGCCCTGGGGGCATATAAGGTTTTTATTGAAAGCGTTGTCGTAGAAACTTCAAAAGGGCTCATTCAATTGGAAATTGAAAGTGCTAAAGCCTTTTTTAATAGTTGAAAGTGATTTGATAGCGACTGACGCCCCTCTCACGCCCACCATTTTCCCAAACACATCGAATTAAAATTTTGAGATATCCATTTTGATCAACGTAGTTGAACGTTCTGGAAATTAGGTCTTTTAGGATGATAACCCCTCAGAGCCCTCAGTGCAGGGGTTGTAAAATATGCCCTGGGGGCATATAAGGTTTATATAGAAAGTTATAAATCATAATGTATAAATTATAGGCAGCGTGATCGCGCTGCCTAAGTAAAGAACGGGGACACTAGAGAACGAGACAAGAAACGGGGACTAAGTAAAGAGGAGGACACTCCCCCACAACCCTCAGGGCAAGGGTTTGAAGTTATGCCCTGGGGGCATATAAGAACGATGTTGGCACAATATTTTATTTATTAATTTTTTCCTTTAGAGCAGGGCACTTCATATCAAAGAAGTTGTCATAGAAACTTCGAAAAGCGCTATTTCCATTGAAAATTAGAGTGGCTTGTGTCCTTTTTAATAGTCAAAAGTGATTGGAAGGCGACTAACACCCCTTCCACGCCCACTATTTCCCGAAACACTTCCAATCAAAATTTTGAGATAGCCATTCTGTTCAGCGTAGTTGATTTCCAGATAGAAATTATGTTCTTGATGACAGTCCCAAGGGTTGTAAGTTATGCCCTGGGGGCATATAAGGTTTTTTATAGAAGGCGTTGTCGTAGAAACTTTAAAAAGGCTCATTCGATTGGAGATTCAAAGGGCTAGTGCCCTTTTTAATTGTCAAAAGTGATTATAGGGCAACTATCCCGCCTCTCACGCTCACGTTTTCCCCAAACACATTTAATCAAAGCTTTGAGATAGCCATTTTATTCAACGTAGTTTTAAGTTCTGGAAATTAGGTCTTTCATATTGACAACCCCCCACAGCCCTCAGGGCAAGGGTTGTAAATTATGCCCAGGGGGCATATAAGATTTTTATATAGCGCGTTGTCTGAGAAACTTCAAAAAGGGCTCATTCGATTGGATATTGAAATGGCTAGTGCCCTTTTTAATATTCGAAATTTATTGGAAAGCAGCTAACATCCCTTCCACGCCCAACACTTCCCCAAACACATCCAATAAAGATTTTGAGATAGTCATTTTGTTCCACGCAGTTCAAATTTCAGGAAATTATACCTTTGAGCAGGACACTCCCCCACAGTCTCCAGGGCAAGGGTTATAAGTTATGCCCTGGGAGCTTATAAGTTTTTCATTGAAATCTTTGTCATAGAAAATTGCAAAAAGGGCTCATTCGATTGGAAATTCAAAGGGCTAGTGTTCTTTTTAATTGTCGAAAGTGATTTGAAGGCATTTAATCCCCCTCTCACGCCCTTCGTTTCTACAAACACATCCAATCAATATTTTTGATAGCCATTTTATTCAATGTAGTTGAAAGTTTTGGAAATTAGGTCTTTAAGGATGACTCCCCCCTCACACAGCCCTCAGGGCAAGCCCTCAAACAAAAAATGAGCAAAAATAAAATCAAATAATCTACCAAGCGTGAAACTACCACAGATCAGCATCAATAAATAAATGAAACCCAAAACGAACAGAAATTACAATAATTAACCGAGTCAAACTCAAAACGAGCAGAAATTAACATAAGTTGGGTGCAAAACCCCTATGCCTTCCCAAGGCCAGAACAAAATTTGCCCTTTACTGAAAAAATACAAATGAATGTGCATTGTCAGTTTAATATACATATACTGATATTTAGTAATTAAAATGTTAATATTATTTGATTTATTAAAGTTATAAAAGTAAAAACTTATTTTGTGGAAAGTTTTTTTTAATTAATTCGAAAAAAGAATAAGAAATTTTGAAGTCCAAAGCCTCTATAGCAGAAAAAGCTAAGAATTTGCATCAAGTGCTGACGATTTATTTAAAACGCGATAAATATCGTTTAGAATGGTCGAAGAAGATCACTCAGATATGTTCTTTAGAGTGTTTTAGGGGCAAAGAAACAATCTGCAGAGGACTCGCTAAAATTAACATCAAATATCTTGGTTCACTCGGGTGCGAAAAAAAAAGCGTTATGCCACAATATCTCTTAATTTCTATTCACTCCACATAGTCATTAACTGAACTGCCTGAACTGACTGACCAATCCTGTACCTCTTCGTCTTGACTCGTAGCAATTATTTCGAAGCGTGATCTGACTGTTTTCCAGCGTGATCAAGCATGATGTTTAGATTTGAAAAAAAGCTTGGAAAAATAGGAAGATAAGTCTGCGCACCAAGACTAGGATATTGGAAGCTACAGTGATGACAGTGGTCAAGTGTGTTTCTGAAGTGAGGGCGCCGAAAAATGGAGGACGAATTTCCAGAGAAATTCCTCACGGAAGGTTTTGGATATACTACCGACTGTCCGTATCTAAAACAGTAAACTAAACGACAAATGTGGGTCAATCCAACTTTCTATGGCTATAATGAGATAAATGTTGAGACGGCTAGGACACCTTCTGCGGATAAAGGACGGAAAGTTGCCCCAGATCTTCCTTGTCGATCAATCATCTAGGGCCAAACGAAAAACAAGTCGTCCCCGAATACGGCGGGAGAATGTCGTAAGGAAAATTTGAGGAAAATGGGAACTTCTTTGGAGGGTATGATAATGAAAGCTTTGAACAGATTAGGATGGAAGAGAAGCTTACTTGGCTGTGTTAAGCTCGGGGGGTTTGGTGCTGCAGTGAGTTTTTAGTGGTATTATTAGTCGTGATCTCATCATAGGTTGCGCAGCCTATGACCAATGGAAAGTAACAGCTTTGGGATTCTCATTTCAAACTTTTTTTTTGCCTACACTTCTAAGAACAATTTACCATTCATAAATATATATATATATATATATATATATATATATCTATATATATATATATATATATATATATATATATATATATATATATATATATATATATATATATATATATAACTGAATATATATATATATATATATATATATATATATATATATATATATATATATATATATATATATATATATATATATATATATATATATATATATATATATAATATATATATATATATATATATATATATATATATATATATATATATATATATATATATATATATATATATATATATATATATATATATATATATAATATATATATATATATATATATATATATATATATATATATATATATATATATATATATATATATATATATATATATATATATCTGAATAGCCTGTGCCGTAGGCTATTCTTCTGTGTTTAAAAAAGTAAAATTTAATTCCATCGATTTGCTTTTTTGTCGCGAGCGAAGCCAAATAACCCCTGTTTTATTATCCAGTGCTGCAATCTTAAATTTTAAACTAGTTAGAATAACGAGAAGTTTTTGAGGTCAGGAGACCCAATGTGGTTGGTGGATGGAGTTGGTAATTGTCCTCTCTAGATTTTGAAAAAAAATTCATTAAAGCAACCAAATAATTAAAACCCCTCTGTCCTCTAGCCAAGCTATCCTCTAGCTTTTGGAAAATCTTTTCTTTTTTTTATTAATTTGAAAAATCCAAAAAGAATCCCTCCCCTATAAACTTCAAGGATTGGAACGACTGTTATAGTCACAAAGTATTTTAGATGTAAATCTCCTTTTCTCTATTACTATACCCAGACTTATAACTACAAAACACGAGATAAACGGGAGACAGCGAGACAAAACAGCAGACCAGTAATCTAGGCAGAAACAACGATTTTAACTCATTCTGCTGTATTTTTGCAAATTTTTTGCTCTTGAAATTATATTTCAGATCATCGTTTTCAAAATTAGTATTTCCTGGAAACGACTACTATTTTGTATAGGAAAGTTAGTATTTTGAAATTCTCTCGAATAACACAGAATATAAGCAGTATCCCATATGCTGGTCCAGCCAGGACAAGGCCTGGAGCATACCATCGTTGGCGTCAATCTGCAGAAACGATTAACGATGACAAGATGACCTTGTGATTTGACCTAGCTTTACCTCTCGGATGTGTTAAGTATAATACACAAGTACCATTTGAACAGTGTTGTCAATATAAAGTATGCTCTAACATTGTAATATACTAAAAAGTTGATACTAATGGAAATGTAGATGCCAAGAAAATAATTTTAATAAAGAAATTCAGAATAATCTGTAGAAATCCTTAGAAATCGAGTAGTGACATGATTATAGTTTTGAAGCATCAAGGATCGCAACCATCAATACCCCTAACCATCAAGGACCTCAACCTCCAAAGGTCCTCTATCCCAATCCTCCAAGATCCCCCCTCCCTCCAATTTTTTGCCCCCCCCCATTTGTTATACTTTTTTTGAAGTTTTTTTTTTTTTTTAACATGGTATTTTTTTCAACTTTTTTCAGTATCTTAAAATAACATGAAATATGCTTGGGGCTTTACCAATCGTTCTCTATGCTTGCTCATAAACACAACGCGGCTTTCCCAGTGATACTCCATGCCCGGTTATGGACACTACCTACTTTATTGCATGTATTAAATCAGTAATTTTTCTACATTGGAAGGATTGATATATGCATCATATTTTTGGTTAAAAAGTGCATTTGAATGATTCAAGGAAAGTGTGTACACATGATAAAGTCATAGTTTTCTTGAATGCTGACAAGGAGAAGTATTTGAACTATGAAACCAGTATAAGTTGTAGCACTATTGGAAATGTATGCGTGCGTTGTCATGACAGTGAGAGTTAAGATTTGTTTGGAGTACCCAAGAATTTCCGTTGTACAAATGGTAGATATTAAAAACCTGCAGTAATCTTAAAGTGTCTTTACTTGTTCTTCAGGTATTATAAACTTTTTATGACACAACTATAGTCAATAAATCTTAAAGGAATAACATACGTAGATGTTATTCCTTAAAATTATACCCAGAGTCCAAAAAAAGAACAGAAGAAAATATGGAGGAAAATAGATCAAATTTCCATACAAAGTTTTATTAATATGTCACAACATATTATTTTATGACATTTTTATTTTGTCATATTAATTATTATTTTTATTTATCATATTGTCATGTTATTTGCCCTCACGTTTCTCAAAATTGGTTTCTCCTAGGAACGACTAAAGAATATTTGGTATTGGTGAATATTATAAAGATTTTTAATATTTGTCCTTCAGTGTCTACAGCTTTTTTTATGTTTTAACTGTAATCAACAAATCTGTTAAGTAAGTCAATCTTGCTTTAGAAAGTGCTAGTTTGTTTCTAGTTCGTGCATCTGCATAATTTATATTGAAGGACTTTCTAGCTTGTTTTGAAAAAGTATAGTCCCTCAAGCATCTGGCAAATTTGCAAAGGCGTGACTAGACTCTATAAATTCAATTCTGGCTTCAGTATAAAGAGGTTTATAAGAGCTCATATGCCTAGCTAAGAACTCAGATATTTATGTGCTTAGTTCTTTCTTCTTTAGATTCCTCATTCTTAATTTTTGTCTATATCCCACATAATTCACGCACTTTATATTTACATGTGCATTCAGTTGTCTGTTTGTGCTTTTATGTTATGCCTGGATATTATTGTAGTCAAACAGGTCGATAAAAACAAAATTATGTACGACTGCAGCACCAATTACGTTTGGGTCGTGATTGGAACTTCAGAATTTCTACCTAAATAAACCTAAAATAACCTAATATCAGCCATAAATAAGCCAGAACAACTACTATCCTCCATAGCCACAACTAAGCCACAGCTACTGTCAAAATCATGTCACATACTTTACTTGTATAATAGTGGTTTAACATCGCTAGGTATATGTATCGCACGGCCTCAGAGTACACTGGTAGGCCTACTCACAAATATAAACTTGTTTCTGACTAGTTCACGCTGGTCCTCAAAAATATAGGCTTGTGTCTTACTGGAGGATTATTTTTAGCTAACTTATCATACTCCGTTTTATACTCATACGTTAAGTCGCTCATTTTAAGGAATGCCAAATATGAAAACACTAAATTACTTAAAAAAAGACTTTCCTTGCGAAGATCCTACCCAAGTGTAGCAAACCTTATTTTCATACTAGTCTAAAAGAAAACTTGTACTCTAAATATAGAAGAAATTAATGTAGGAGGCAACAAAGTATAGCAAGATGACAAGAGGTACATTTACATTTGTTTCTCTCCTTTGGTGTCTTTCTTTATTTGAGCCGGTAAAATTGCTTGGTATTGATGAATATTCAGATTATCAATTGTATTTTAACAGACAGGTAAACTGATTTTTCCATCAGTTCAGACGGAACAGAGTTGCCACTTTTAGAATGATTTGAATCAGCACAAACGAAAAAATTACCAAAATTTTTATTTTTCTATCAATCCTGCTAAGTAAAATGAAGATGAATTTTGTTTGTATTACTTTGTGTGAACAATCAGTTACCACCTACCAAGCACAGTTTCAAATTATAAATTTTATTCTCTTCGGATAGAAGCTCTTTTACGCTAAGGTGCTGGCAATTCCGCAAAAAAAAAACATCTGTTAATCCTCTGTTTCCCTGACATAGCACTGAGAAACCATCTACATGCAAAGATTCCAGTACAAAAGATTAGAGCTTATAAACATAAGTCAGAACAAACACTAAATATGTAGGAAAAAATGCAAAAGGCAGAATTTACTCGTATTCAGTGGTAACAGGAAAAGAGCGATGAGAGAATTTTCAGGATCAACATTATCTTACAAATCACCTTCTAATGTAACATTGAGCATGAAATTCTTGGAATAATTTAAAAGGAAATCCTTAAGGGCGTCTTGAGGAAGTTTCCTAGGACTTTTCTTAGGTACATAAAATCATAGTTCAAAATTCTTCATGACCTTATATATTTCAGATATTAGTCAGGAGTAATTTCTCAGCTATGCGTGTTCACGTTATTCATGTTGACAAACTGACAGGATTATTCACTGATGTTTAAATATCAATCTACTTATCAATAATAAATACAAACAATAGAATATTATTTTTAAAGTAAATGTTAACAAAAAGTAAATATAAAAAAAAACAATTAATATCAACCATAGAAAATGAATAATTTTACAAACTATTTAGTTAATTTATAAATTATGTAAATTATCCAAATGTGGAAGATGTTATTTTTTTTAATAGATAGCAATAGAAATTAAATATCTGTTGTAATGTATAAAAATATCAATTATAAAACATTGGTTTTGTCCATGAGTTTAATTTTATTATTCATCATACTAACTTTTCTTGTACGTCCTTGCACGTCCCTGTCGTACTAGGGTTGATCATCACACTTCATGTGTCTATCCAAAGGCTTTGCTCTGGGATGGCAGGCTACAAGGTTTTCCGTCACTGACAGTTCCAGCGACGGCCCTCTAGTTGGCTCAAGATCATTCTTCACTGTCGTGAGCCAAGTGTTCTCCTGGCATCCTGCTCTTTTCTTCCATGTTGGTAGTGTTATACATTTTAGACATTTGGACTAATAGGGTCGTCTAGTCTGCACATTGTGTGAACAAATAATTCTAGTCTCTTCTGTTTGACCACATCGGAGAAAAGTTGGTGATCCCCACATCTTGTCCTAACTTCGTCGTTCGATATTCCAGCTGAGAGGCTGATGCCTAAGACTGGCGTAGCATAGGCATTTGTGATTGAAGATCCTCAAGTTAAAATTTGGCTGGTTTTTGTGACCTCATCCAACATGATTAAAGAACAAAAAAGAGAACGATAGCTTTATATACCCGAAGATTCGTGTGAAATTGGATTTTGCTCCACTTCTGGAGAGATTCCCATAGCAAAAAAAAACCTTTTCGCATGCTGACCAATGGTCTACGTAGTACAGCTACAGATCTCCTGACTCTCTGCCTTTGGCTTGGAGTGCAATGTGTGGCTGTGAGCAAATCATCCGACTCTTCCTACAGTTGAAGAAAGGTAAACAAATAAAACTTCAAATAGGGATAAGTCCTTTTATTGGACAGTGAAAACGAATGCAAAAAAATCTTTATATTTCTACAACATACAACAATGATCGTCATCAGCAGATAAACTTATGCATTGCAATTAAAACAAATGATATTTTTACAGAACAAAATAATTGCTTCCGAGTCATAAATAGTTTCCAGTTCATTGGATAGACTTGTCTGAGAGAGCTCACCACCAGGGGTAAACTTTTCTTCTTTAATATAGCCTAAATTTTAGTTGACTTTTTAAGGAAGGTGACACTTATCTTTTCTTCTTCCAATTACAAAAGAAGTTCTTCTGAATTTACAGTTAAGCACTTATTTGGTCACATCATCCCAATATATACGACGTAGGTATTTTTTTAAGACCAAACTGTCTTTCTATGACGAACAAAAATAAGTTCAAATAGGGATAAGTCCTTTTATTAGACAGTGAAAAGAGATACAAAAATTTGTGAACCCTGTTAATGAACCCTGTATGAGTGTCTGGACCAGATCCAGCAAGCATATCAACATCGTCTGCATAGTCAAGATACATGACAGAAAATCATGGCGTGACTACGGCACCTTTGCAGTTGCCAAGGACATTGAGCTTCCAATCTTTGTCCAAATTGAACAAGATTAGTTAAAGAAGACAGCCTTGACGTACACCATCCTCAATCAGGATCAGATCTGAGATATTAGCCATCAATTTTATCATGGACCTCTTTTCCAAAATACCCAGCTGATGTTTGAAACAGTATTCAAGAATCTGGTGCAAGCAAAAGGTCTGGTCAAAGCAGCCCAAACCCAGCCTGAATACTTCATGGTTTGGCAGCGTCCGGATGTTTCTGGTGTCTGTGAATCTGAACAAAATGCGATTGATAACAGCTAAGTGACAATGGAGATAAAGGATATTGTTTTGTAGTCTACACAATATATTCGATCTCCTTTTTTAAATACAGAGACAATTATAGGAGTTGTTAACTCACCAGCAATATGTTCGTTTTCCAATACTTCGACGACTAAACATTGAAGTGCTTCAACTGCCAACTCGGGAGGAGCTTTCATTAGCTTGACAGGGATTTCCAGACTTTTTGGTTTTCAAGACTTAGAAGGCCTTGGTTATTTCACCCTTAGATGGTGGGTTCTTATATGCACTCTCATAAGCCTGTTGGCTTAGAGATTTTCAATAGCTCTTGAGGGTTGGTTTCGGCTACTAGTGCCTCGGGAAACAAATATGTTCGTTTTCCTATGCTTCAACAATCAAACTATGAAGCTCATGAACATCAGACTCGGGAAGAGCTTTCAGTTGCTTGGCTGGGATTTCCTGACTTTTTGGTTTTCAGGACTTAGAAGGCCTTTGCTATTTTACCCATGGACGGTGGGCTCTTACATGCACTCTCATAAGCCTGTTGGTTTGGAGAATTTTCAATAGCTCTTGGTGGTTGTTTCGGTTATTAATGCCTCCTGGTCTTAAAAGCTCACGGAGACGTCCTTACCGTCTCTCGATACATTCCTCAATGCTTGTGAGTATTTTCCTGTGCTTCCTCCTAAGTAAGGAGACAGTGGTTTGCTTCTAGAACTCCTATGGAAAATTCATATATCGTCCGGAATGAAGCTCATTCAATATCAGCAGATATATCGGACCAGTGAACTTTCTTGTCAGCTCTTGCCAATTTGTAGCATTCTTGTTGCAGAACTTAGTATGCTGTGAACTCCTTGTTGGCTGCATCTTCCATCTTGATAGAGAAATTTCTCAATTTCTCAATTTCTCAAAGATCAATTTCTTAGGTTTCTTCTTGCCAAATCTAAGTATATTCCTGGAGGCTCCATTGATGTGATCTTTTAGTTTGTTCGCTTTCGTCTCAATCTTGGTTTCAGGGCATTTGGAATCCTATTTCGTCGAGGGTCTCTTGTAGGGTGGTGAATCAGTCCGAGAGTTCAAGGACAAATACTCAACGATACTCATCTACTTTTAGCTTTGATAAATCAATATTCTAACTGGGAACAGTAGTCTTATTTGTGTTAAATTAATTAAAAAAACTTTCCGAAAAATAAGTTTTTCAAAGAAAAAGTAAAGGCCATTGTTGGGGTTCCACCCCTGTTTCTTTTCCTTTCAGATAAATGACCTGTTTTCCTTTTCTTAATTACAATTGCATATAGTATAATTTCAAAAGACAGGTTAAATTCCCGTTACTAAGCGATAGTGGTTTTGCAAAAGGTAAGCTTTGAACCAAGTTCTATTTTTGTACTTCCTGGTTTGGGAGTCATTGAAAGATAAATCTAAGAGGTAGAATTGGGCTTGAATAGGGATGTAGCTGATTGGCTGGGCCAAGCGGAGGTCCACCCCTATGAATAGTTGTTTGAAAAATAAAATTTTGTTTTAGTCTGCGTTTTGACCCCATTCGGGGATATATATATTTGTGTGGTACTATTGTGACCTTATGAGGGAATACAAGTAAGGCATTTTCTACAAACTGTGTACTAGTTTCCCTAAACCAGGCAGCGTAGGAATAGAGCTACGAGGTACCGTCATTATTATATTGACCGGGAGGTTTGTTACCTCCAAGGAGAGAGTTAGAGATTTTCTAGCCGTAACGCAAGGTGGGTAAATTTGGCTTTAGAAAGTGGCTATTTGAACACTCGATCGCGTTATCATACCCTGGGACAGGGTATACTGTAAATCGGGTAGTACCAAACCCGATATTTACGGAACCGTTGGGGTAAGAGCGGGAATCCCACTAACATTTGGGCTGACAAGGGGTTCTCCCCTTCGAGTAAGTGGCATAGCAACCTTTTTGCGCCATTTTTGCATCAATAAGTGGCGACACCCGTACATACACCCCAATAATTGGTGGCAGCAACAAAAGGAGCTATCAGTAAACCTGATAGTAAAAAGAATTCCGCGTTTTCGAAGAGACAAGTAATTTAGCCTACACGAGTAGCCTATTGTGGTTACATATATAAAAAATCGCAAAGAGAATTTTTTTTATCTGAGCTGTGCCTAGTCGGATAATAATAAGTAATAAAATTTAAGAATCAATAGATCACTCGAATAATTAACTTTTAAGACAAGGGAGGCTGCGCCGCCCACGTAGAATCGGCAAATTAAAAGGAAAAAAAATTTACGAAAGGATAAAAAGAGACATTGATAAAAGGATTTTCATTTGGACGGAAGACGTTAAGTAAACCTTGAAATAATGGCGGACAAACGGAGAATTCAGACAAGATCTACCGCGGTAAAACGAAAATCACATTCAGACACACAATTGTATGCGACTCCCGCTGGAAATACCCTAAGAAAAACACCATCAGATAGAACCATATATCACTCAACAGGTGAAATAGACATTTCTGAGACGGGTGACGAGGAAATCTTCAAAACAAAATCAGTAATAGAGCGATCCCCGGTATGAACCAGGGAAGAAGAAAAAAGTCTAAGGCATCTTCAGATAGAATTATTCCCAGATAGAGAAACCCAGACAAAAGAAACAGTGGCAATAATACATGAAGAAAACTCACTATATGAAAGGACGAATAAACAAAACCAACTCACCCTTCAAATGAAGTACAGAATGTAGGGGAGTTGAGGGTAAAAGAAAATATAATTATAGAACGAATAGAATCAGAAAACGAATTAAGAGGATATAAAACAGAGAGAATCATAGTAGGCCAAGTAGCACCAGTAGTAGAAGTTAAATTTTCAGCAGGGGCTTGCGAAAGAGTACTCAAATAGATACAACACAACAAATATTAAATTTCATGAGAGAAAGAGAGGTAGCCAGAGAAAAAAAGGAGGAGGAAGATATAAAAGAAAGAGAGAAAGATAGACAAGAAAGAGAGAAAGAGAGGATAGCTAGAGAGCAGAGAGAATAGAACATTAGAATAGACAGAGAACAAAAAGAAGAGGCAGAAAAGGAGGATAGAAGACAACTAATGCAAATGATTGCAGGGAGAAATTCCCAAGAACCTCAGAAATCGCCTCCAATAGAGATAATGCAGGCAGTAAACCTTCAACCAATGAAAGAAAATGAAGATGTACATTTATACATATACAATTTTGAAAAACGGCGGAATTAAGCGGATTACTGAGAGAAAATTGGGTGACAAGAATACAGCCCCTCCTTAACTACAAAGCGCAGATTGCATATAAAGCATTACCAATGGAGTACTCAAAAGATTTTGAAAGACTAAAACAAGCCATTTTTGAAAAGTTTCAACTCTCCCCCGAGCACTTTCAAAGGAGATTTAGAAGCGAAAGAAAACGAGACAACGAAACTTATAAAGAATTCGGGTACAAATTGAAAGATATGTGTTTAAAATGGCTAGAGTTAGAAAACTATAGAATGTTAGAAGAACCGGAAGAAATAAAAGAAATGATAAAGGAAGTAATAGATAAAACAGTAATGGAAGAATTTTTAGAAAATACCCACAGAGAATTGAAAATATATTTGAAAGAAGAGAACCCAAAAACAAGCGAAGAAATGACGGAAATGGCAAATAGGTGGCCCGAAATAAGAGAGGAAGTTGAGGAGACAGAAATATTTCAATATAGAGAGTATAAGAAAAATAGGCACTATAACACAGCGCAAGGAGAACTAACTTACTATAACTGTGGTACCACGGGGCATTTTGCAAGAAACTGCCCCAGTAAACATGACCAAAAACCAGATAAAACGACAGCCTGGGCCATGACCCATAATAAGGAAAAAAAATTACGCATTTGCAGAGTCGCATAAAATATACGGAAAGATGAACGGGGAATTAGTCGAAATGGCAATTGATTCCTGCAGTGACCAAACCTATGTGCAAACTGACCTAATTAATAGAACGGAGAGAGACCATAAAAATAAGATTACAACATTATGTTATTATGGAGACAAGCACCCATGCCCGTCGGCTTGGGTAAGAATAGAAATTGCAAAGAAGGACGGTACGGTCCAGAGAAAAACGATAAAAGTAGGCTTAGTACCTACGCTAGCAGTGGATGTTTTAGTAGGAGGACACTTTGGAGATATCGGAAATCTCCTATCTTTAAAAGCGACTTCTTTAACAGTGGGAAAATTACAAAATTACACTACGACGGAAAAATATAATACTCAGTTAACTACGGGGGGAGGTGGACCGGCCCAAAAAACAAATGGGGAGGCTACGCCGCCCCGTCGGAAAAATGAAATACTTGATACGCGTGTTCAAAATATTGATAATCCACAAAAATGGGATGCGGAAGTAAAAAGACCACAAAATATTGAAAATAAGACGCGCGAGAATGATTTTTCGGGAAAATTTCCAGAAAATGGAAAACTTGAGAACGCTTTTAATGAATATGAGACGCTAACAAGTACAGGCCAAAATGAAGCGCTGATTGTACCAGAGAAAGAGGAGACGAAATTTATTGTACGCACTTTTCCTCGGAAAGTTCAAGAAATTTTAGTAGAATATGAAAAACCAAATGTCGGAGTTCAATTCCCATTTGATAACGAAATATTTGTTTCTACCGTAAAAGTAAAGAGAAGTAACAGACAGAAAAGAGATATTAAACGGAGCCACAATGAAGTAATGCAGTCAAAGATTGTGGACACTGGAGTCCAAATCAGAATTAACGATGATTTATTATTTTGCGCGAAAGATAGAATTGAGAAAAGTAGAGATGAAAAGAAAAGTGTAGAAAAGAGACAACATTTGGAGATTCAGCCTGCAGTGGCGAAAAATAAAAAAATGTTAGATGGGCTGTGCCTTGAAAAAATAAATAATAGGGAGAAAACTAAAATGTTGGATGGGCTGTGCCTTGATAACATAAATAATAAGGGGGAAAAAGAGGTCAAAGACCCATGGGGAATAAAACAAGATGGTTACGAAATAAACATGAATGACCTACAACGGGTTGGGAGATATGGAATGTCGAGTCAGATTGGAAAAATTTGGGAAGGAATCTGATATTGGTCTGATCAACTCAAAAGAGGGTTTGTTCCTTTATGAGGGGGATGAATTCCTTGGGGAAGATCCCTTGCGGGAAGTCGCGAAAGATAGCCCTTTTCCTCAATGCACAACTGGCGGACAAGTTGTGATCCCTTTACCGAGATTTTGTCTTTCTGATCTGGAGTCCTTGGGGGATACTCTCTCCCAGTCACTTCATACTTCACCCAAACCCTTGTCCAATAGCCCTATTCATAGTTGTTATTCTTCATGGGAACCGACAATTATTTCCAGCAAATTTTATTCAGTGGGAGATGTATCTAAGTTTCATCTTAAATTAGCAGCAACGCATATTCTGCATTTAATTATCCCAGGGGAGGCAACCCAGAAAAAAGGCGATTCATGGTTCGCTCAAAATTTTATTTAATTCCCAGTACCCTTATCGTTTTCACAGGCCTTTGCATTTTCGGCCTTAGATTATTTGAAATTATGCCAAGGGGCAATTTACTTTTTGATTGAGATGTGGGGTTGTTTCCACAGATGGAAATTAAGAGGCTAGTGCAGCCAATTTTTCATGATGGCTGGCATCATCATATGTGCCAGAAACTAATTCTCTGCTCCTCTCAAATGTAAATTCGGGAGAGGGAGAAATTTTTTTGTTTTTGATTGTGCTACGCACAATGATTGTCTACGAATCTTGGGCACTTCAAGTTTCAAAACCTAATGCGGAGGCTATACGATTTAGATCATGGTGGTCCTATAGTAGAGACGTGGCGATGACGACCGATCCAGAGCCAAGCGGTGGAAGTGGTAGCACAGACACTGGTGGAAGAGAGAAGGCAAATGTATTTTGTAAAGTTGAAGTTAAGTGTTTATGTTTGTAAGGGTGAACCAAGGTAGCGCGTTGGCGGTCATTTTTCTTACGGAGGGAGGTGTTGGGGCTCCAACCCTGTTTCTTTTCCTCTCAGATAAATGACCTGTTTTCCTTTTCTTAATTACATTTGCTTATAGTACAATTTCAAAAGACAGGTTAAATTCCCGTTACTAAGCGATAGTGGTTTTGCAATAGCTAAGCTTTGAACCAAGTTCTATTTTTTTACTTCCTGGTTTGGGAGTCATTGAAAGATAAATCTAAGAGGTAGAATTGGGTTTGAATGGGGATGTAGCTGATTGGCTGGGCCAAGCGGAGGTCCACCCCTATGAATAGTTGTGTAAAAAACAGTATTTCGTTTTAGTCTGCGTTTTAACCCCATTCGGGGATATATATATTTTTGAGGTACTATTGTGACCCTTTGGAAGAATACAAGTAAGGTATTTTCTACAAACTGTGTACTAGTTTCTGTAACCCAGGCAGGGTAGGAACAGACCTACGAGGTACCGTCATTATTATATTGACCGGGAGGTTTGTTACCTCCAAGGAGAGAGTTAGAGATTTTCTAGCCGTAACCCAAGGCGGGTACATTTGGATTTAGAAAGTGGCCATTTGACCACTCGATCGCGTTATCATACCCTGGGACAGGGTATACTGTAAATCGGGTAGTACCAAACCCGATATTTACGGAACCGTTGGGGTAAGAGCGGGAATCCCACTAACATTTGGGCCGACAAGGGGTTCTCCCCTTCGAGTAAGTGGCATAGCAACCTTGTTGCACCATTTTTGCATCAATAAGTGGCGACACCCTTACATTCACCCCAATAGCCATTTTAAACTGAAGCTCAGGATTTTAAACAGAATTTGAGAGAAACTTTCCAGGAACAGTTGAATACTAAACTTAAGAGTTTAAAATTTGATAATGTGGAAGATGGTTGGAATAATTTTAGAAAAATAATTTCTGAAGTTGCTGAAGGTGTATTAGGGAAGAAAGCTAGAACTGCAGCTAAAAATATTAGTGAAAAAGCTTTATGTTTAATAGAAAGGAGAAAGGACTTGTACAAGAATTATCTGAGTGATAGATCGCATGAAAACAAAAGAAATGTAAAGAAAGTGGAGAAAGTATTGAAATATGAACTAAGGAGGTATGAAGTGGAGGCTATGGATAAAATTGCCGAGGATATAGAAGATGCAGCTAGACGGCATAATAGTAAAATATTGTACTGGCATGTTAACAAATTGAGAGGTAGTAGTCAATCCGGACTTGTCCCAGTTAAAGATAGGAATGGGGTGGCAATTAGCGAAAAGGAAAAAGCTGAAGCGAGATGGGCCGAACATTTTGAGAACTTGCTTAACCGAGATAGAGTTGCAGGAAAAAATATAGAGGAAAATGAAAAAGTTTGTGATACCTTGGATGTGAAGGAAGATTTGTTTTGTGAGGAGGAATTAGCAACAGTACTAAAAGGATTAAAAAATAACAAGGCTCCAGGTGCTGATAGGGTGGTAAATGAGTTTCTTAAATATGGCGGCTCTGAGGTTAGAAATAATTTATTGAAGATTATGAATATGATTTTTGAAAAAGGGGAAGTACCTAACGATTTTAGGAAAGCCTTAATTAAGCCACTTTATAAGAAAGGTGATAAAAGTGAGTGTGGTAATTATCGAGGCATTAGTCTGATCTCTGTAGGTAGCAAATTGCTTAGTAATATGATACTTTTTAGACTGAGAGATGCCATAGACAAAGTTTTAAGAGAAGAGCAGTGCGGTTTTAGAAAAGGTAGAGGATGTGTTGACCAAATTTTCACTCTTAGGCTAATAATTGAGAAGTGTCTAAGTTTTCAAACACCTTTGGTCCTCAGTTTTATAGATTATGAGCAAGCGTTCGATTCTGTTGATAGAGGAGCTTTAGTAAAGGTTTTATCCTTGTATGGTATACCAGACAAATACATTAAAGTGATTAGTGCTATGTACGAGAATAACACTGCTGCGGTTAAGGTAGGAAATGAGGTTAGCAGCTGGTTTTGTATTAAATCAGGAGTGAAGCAGGGTTGTGTTCTATCCCCCTTTATATGGATTATTTTGATGGACTTTGTTTTAAGGAGCACAGAAAAGGCAATGGGAGACCACGGAATCAAATGGGGAGGAAAAAGCCTCCTGGACTTGGATTATGCTTATGATTTAAGCATCCTAGATGAAAGTGTGAGCAAAATCAATGAAGTTTAAGAGGTTTTGCGAGTTCAGGGTGCTAGTATTGGTTTGAAAATTAATGTTAGGAAGACTAAGACTGAAACTATATTTGGAAGACTGAAACTATATTTGTCTTGACCAATCTTGGAAACAACTAATAAATTAAACTGAATATTTGATGTATAATGATATTAATTGCTGAAAGCTCATCAGTTCAAAATTTTACTGTAATTATAATTTTTATTTTCAATATTAAGTACAAAAGAAAACATTTGTAATATAATTCATTTTCAGTAAAGCGCCAATGACGCAGTAGGTTTTAGGCTTCTGCAGTGAGGTGATACCCAAACTCTTGTTTGTAGTTATTTTCATTCGATTCAAACTTGATTTGCATATTCAATTTAAGTTTCACTCGTTTTAAGATTTATTTATTCATTTACATTAATACATATTGTATGTTTGTTTGCATTGATTGTTTGTTTAATTTCTGTTCGTTTTAAGTTTCATTTATACTTTAATAACAAAATATTTTTTTTTCGTTTTAAGCTTGATTTTCATATTCAATTCAAGCATTACTCGCTTTAAGATCTATTTATTCATTTATATTATTACTTGTTGTATGTTTTTAATATGATTGTTTATTTAATTTCTGTTCGTTTTGGGTTTCATTTATTCTATAATAGTAATTTTTGGTCATTTTGAGTTTGAAATTTAACAGGTATTTGTATCTCCTGAGCTTAAGTTTAAAATGGCCTTTACTTTTCTTTGAAAAACTTATTTTTCGGAAAGTTTTTTTTTTAATTAACTTTTGTTCGTTTTTGATTGCAAAAAGTTTCAAGTTTTTATGGCATGGGGAGGGGGTTGCTTACTGTCCGATTATTCTTGAATTTAAAAAACGGATCTAGGACTTTCAATTTAAATCGAATGAGGCTTTTTTCAAAGTCTATACGATTACCTCTTTGATAAAAAACTTATATATGAACCATAAACAGCTTGTATAACTTGTGGAGAGCGATTGACAACAATGAATGGATTGAAAAAATAGCTCCAATAAGGGTGTTTAGACCATTTCACTTGCTGACACAAAGGGATCACGACTGTTTGGAATTGACCTTAATAGGATTTTGTGTGCCAAAGCAATTTTGCATCTATCACAGAGTATGTATTTTAACTTATAAGTGGATAATTATAATATATTTACTATGTGTTCTTCCCATACAAAACTTTACTTTATCAAAGTCTTTGGGGTGGGGCCGGCGTAGTTGGCATAAAGAAGAAAACTTTAGCGTAGACAGTAAGAGAGGGGGAGGGGGAGGTTGGAGACCGTCCAATACGGGGCGGAACTTCACTTATCTCCTCCGTTCCCGATTTAAGAGATTAGACAGACTCATTGGGCTGTAGAATGTTGGACCGTTTGAGTTGTGGAAGACGTTAAAATACTCAAAAATACTTTATATTTTCAGGTATTGTAGGATTGATTTCATAGATTGTGGAATGGTGAGCCCCCTGGACCCTCATTTGGTTGAGTCTTAACTCATAATATGCAATTTTGATTAATTGTTCCGTGTTATGTGCATATATTATTCTATATATGTTATTTTGAGTTATACTTTTATCGTATTGCGTTCATTTTTAAGCCTTGAGATAAAAACTGGAACCTTAGCGTAGACAGTGGTGGGGGGAAGTCTCCCCCCTCACATACATAATTGAGCAGCCACAGAGAAAGTTATACAAATGAAAATAATCTGTCTTTTGAAAATGTCTTTTTTCAAAAGACACGAACAAAATCGTCTAAAAGAACCTGAAGTGCTATCTCTAACATTTCCGCTGATTCTTTGTTTCCGTTACTTTCAGATGTAAAATTTAGAATATTATCGAATGTGTTTAGTCGTCCCATCCCTGAATAATTCACATTTGAAAAACCCACCCCTGGGAAATTCCTCCCCCCTCCAAATACATTTTCTTTTCCTGTTGATAATTCCCCCGCGTTAAAATCCATCCAGCAGAAATTTCCCAGCCGTGGAATATGCTCCCCAAACATATTCTCCTCAGATAATTTCGGATGTTCATAAAAATGGAAGCTGAAATTTCTACTCAACTTTTTAGGTCAGAAGCAAAGCTATAGCGTTACCTAAGTATAGAGCCATAAGGGTTCATGAATTAATACTTATATTTTTTTTTCCAGGTGCACTTTATGTCATAGAGGTGGTCGCATAAACTTTGGAACGGGGTTCATTGAATTACAAATTAAAATTTATAGTGCCCTTACACCAGGGGCGGATCCAAGATTTTTTAGGGGGGCACAAAATAGGTTGATCTGATAAACTTGCGTTAGGAGAAAGTTTAATTAACGCAATATCGCGTTAATTAATTAAGTTACATTACTTTAGACTACGCTAAGGGGGGGCGATGTCTACGTTAGGGGAAAGCCTTATGGTCTTTTTGACCTTTCGTTTTCTATTGTCTAAAACTTAGTAACAAAAAAAAATTAATTAAAAAAAACTAAAATAAATTTACAAGAGAGATAACCATTAACAAGCACTATATAAGGTTACCCTCACATTTGCGCTACAAATGGGAGAATATTAGGGGATCGGGTTTAATCCTAAAGGGCGGGCGGACGAGGATGGCTATGCACAACCTTCCCGTTGGTGGCCCTGTTTTCACTAATCTTAATGCACAACTAAAAAACAATAAAACATCGAAACCTTGTTGCCTTTATGACCTTTAGTTTTCGATTGTCTAAAACTTAGTAACATAAGAAAATTAATTAAAAAAACAAAATTTATTTATTAATTTACATTAATATCTGTTGTATGTTTGTTTGCATTGATTGTTTATTTAATGATTGTATGATTGTTTATATGCCCCCAGGGCATAACTTACAACGCCTACCCCCGGGCCCTGATGGGCTGTGTCGACACCGGAGTTTTTTGTTATCAGAACTTTGAACTATTTTAACAAAATCTCTATCTCAAAATTTTTATCTGATGCATTTAGGGCGTGGACGAGGGGAAGGGGGCTAGTTGCCCTCCAATCTCTTTTGACTCTTAAAAAGTGAACAAGAACTTTCAATTTCCAATCAAATGAGCCCTCTCTAAAGTTTATACGAGTATCCCTTCTATAAGAAATAATGGGAAGGATTCGGAGAATCCTTAAATTACAACCCTTGCCCTGAGGGCTGTGAGGGAGTTGTCATCCTCAAAGACGTAATTTCCAGAACTTAAAACTACGTTTAATAAAATGGCTGTCTCAAAATTTTGATTGGATGTGTTTGGGGAAAAGGTGGGCGTGAGAGGGGGGTTAGTTGCCCTCAAATCACTTTCGACTATTAAAAAGGGCACTAGCCCTTTGAATTTCCAATCGAATGAGCCTTTTTTGAAGTTTCTACGACACCGTCTTATATAAAAACCTTATATGCACCCAGGGTATAACTTAAAACCCTTGCCTTGAGGGTTGTGGGGGAGTGTCATCCTCAAAAACAAATTTTCTATGTGAAAATCAACTACGCTGAACAAAATGGCTATCTCAAAATTTTGATTGGATTTGTTTGGGGGAATGATGGGCGCGGGGGGGGGGGGTAGTTGCCTTCCAATAACTTTCAATATACTATCTTGGAAAGGAAGCTAGAAATCTATTTCATCCTTCTTATGGCTCCGTGGAGCTATAATCTTGCAATTAAATAATTAAAATACAATACCTTTCACTCGTTTTTTGATTCAACCATAAACCTGGAAACAATTGTGTCTTAATCAAAATGCTTCATTGCTATTTCCTATATTTACTTTCTAGAAAACCATTATTGAAATAATGTTTTTCAAGAAAGTGGAAAAATCAGGGATTCCCTAGCAACTCTGTCCGTCCCCTTAAACTTTATTTGCTAAGAGCTTTATGCTTCTTTTACAGCTTTGATCTACGCAGTATTTTGAGTATTTCTTAATAACTTCAGGAGATTAGATACGTGACTCCCTAATTTAAAAATCCAGCTACGCAATAATAATCATATTTATCTGGAAAATTTAGAGTAGTTTGGAAACCTTTTAGTATTCTAAGGTGAAAATTTCAAATTACGGTTTTATGTTCATCTTGGAACTTCCAACAATGCTTTTAATTAAACGCGCCACTATGGACGCTCTTAGTAATGTTGAATTTGGCGCTGGTTCAAAAATAAAGAAACGCATAAACTTTCCTCTTAGAGCTTGGGATCCTCAGTTACTGCATAGAATTTACTAGCAGCAGCTGTTTTCAAACGTGATAATTACGCTTGCATATGTTATTATATTGGACAGATTAGTGTTTGACGTATATTCGTAATTAACATTTAGTGACATATTTTTGTTTTTTTTTTTGTAGTGATTTTCCGTATCAACATTTTTATAGATAGGCTAATGGAATCGTCAAGATAAAGCATCAAAAGAGCACAACTTTGTGAATCAACGGACTAAAAGCACAACGTAATAATTTGTTCTAAAAACCATGAGATTATTGATGGTTCAGAAAGTGTGATCACCACTGGAAACTAATGGTTGTTCTTACTCTACTCAACACAGAATCAAGATTTTCTGCCAATCAAGGAGCACAACAACGATCTCCAACGAAGAGATACCTAGGACTTAGATTCTGGGGCTGAGCAATCAATTGTGAAATTGCCACTCTACTTTTTTGTGCGTTAAACAATAAAAAAGCACATCTTTTTAGCGCAATTTCGCTGTTTTTAGTGAAGAGTAGAAGTTCGAACCTGCAACTCCTCTGTCGACAGTTTAGAGTAAAATATATACTTGCAATTGTTATTAAATATTTAAGCAAAGGAAATTACCGATAGTCATTTCCAACAAGTATTAATGACGAAAAATAAATATTTCCATGAAATACTTTATGTATATGGGCAGAAAAACCCTGCCAAAACGCTCAGGAGTATTTGTAGTGTCTGTAGTAGTATTCCAACAAAGGTATTGCCTGGAGAGAAATTTTCTAAGGATAATAAGAGAAAATTATTGGTTCTAAAATTATGGCTAAAAATATATGGTTCATTTCTGTTCCATCGGTCTGGCAGTCTGAAAACCAATCGTTCGCAAATGTGATGGGCTCTTGATTTGCATTTCTTCGTTGACTAGCCAGAATAAGCTTAGTAGTATAAATTGTTTAGAAGTATTCGTTATGTATTATAAATAGTAATTTCGGTAGACTGATCATGATAATATACAGTTTCTTGAAGAAATATTCCCAGTAATTTTCGATCAGTTGAGCTCCCGAGTCAATGATAGCTTCGGTCAAGGATATTTTCCTTAAAATTTTCAAAGTCGTTAAAGACACATGCATTAAAAGCTGTTCTTAACACCAGACATGATGGCTATAGACCTATACCAGGGTTACCAGTTAGGTCTATATTACGATAAAGTAGTAGTAGAGAAACTCTTTCGTGCTAGGTTGCAAGAATCCTCAGAGAATCGTAATTTAATAAGTAATATTCAACTTAATTTTACGAGGAAGAGGTCGACGGAGTAAGTATTTTTGAGGCAAATTACAGACAAGCTAAGACTCCTTGTCCTCCCCTGTGTTTACTATCCATGGCCTAGGCTAGCTAAAAAAAAAACAAAAAAAAAAAAATAAACTTACAGTAAAAGAAGCTATGAAAAGATTTTTTTTCGGCCCAATAAAAACAGTGGTGAGAAAAGAGGTTAAAATATACACGATTAATATTTTCTTTTTGAGGCTTCTGCAATAGACTACATGATATTTTTAATAACGCTTGGTGACGTTATTTTTTTTTCAGGGAGAAACGTGAGTCAGCATGTTACACATCAATCCTTAATAGAGTCACACTTATTAGCAAAAGACAAGATTTATCAATAACATGTTTTCTTCGTTAATTTTCACGCCACATTTGCCCCAAAGATGCAGAAACTACACGCCTTTGCATATTTTGTCACATTCATCATATAGATAGAAAAACAGCTGTTCTAAGCTGTTTTCTGATGTCAAAGAATTATGACTTAAATCTTCGTTCTAGTTGAGTTGGTCAAGCATAAGAATTACGCTTGAGACTTGAACACTGCTTCTCACACCAAGCTATGCATAGAATATATTATTGGTGACACAATCGTGTGTAATTTAAATTTAGACATAATTGTGGTTAAAATTTTACTCGAGAATGAAGTGATGCATATTCTTACCTTTTGTAACTTTCCAGTGTCATAACTATGCCTCGGTATCAAATATTTACTGGTATTTGGTTGATTGTTTAGCTGTGAAGAGTCCCATCTTTCCATTTCATTAGTAACTAAGGAAATGCCATGTGGGTACTGCTCCTCTATCCCTTGAAATGAACAAGATAGATGAATATAATTGTTAGGTATTCCATTAGCGTCTAGTTGATAGTGGATAAGTTCAAATTGGCCCACATGAGAGACCGAGACAAAGGGGAGGGGGTTTCATCGACCCTCCTCGCAGAAAATTAACGCTTTATTTACAATACTAAATCCTGTAATGTCTGGTAGAAATATGGCAGCTTTTCTAGCAAAAGAAATCTTTCTTCAACACTTAGCCCCGTCCAATGATAAATTTTGCAGATTTGAAAAATATCTAACAATCAATTATCCGCACATCTTTGCGGCCTGGCAACCATGGATAATTAAATAGAGCCGAATAGGTAAACATCAAGTCATATAAGTTCAAACGTGTTTTTACGAAAACAAATAATAACGTTTTTATTATTGTTTCTGGAGATTATTGCATTGAGATTATTCTCAATGTTTTTTTTTCTCTTCTTAAGGTTAATCCTATAACAATTAAACCATATCATATATAACATTGTTATTTTGCTTTAACAATTCGTATTTCTGAAAATAATTCAGCTCCTTGGAGGACCCCTGATTATCCGCAACACAAATAGTTCGTCCGCAGGTACCTGAAAATTCAGTTAGTTTCATTCGAAACCCTTTTGGATTTTCTAAGCCGAATGGTTATATAAGAAGAAGGGGTGTGCCAAGGGAAGGCTAGGAGTCTCAAACCCTCTCCAGAGGTCTCAGTAGAGTAGTAGGTACCATTTTGCTTAATCTATGTTCCTTCCTGTGCTATTTGCTTACTTTACGTTCCTTGGGACCTTTCCTCTCACACCTGTTCCATTTCTTTGAAGTATGTGCTATCAGACTGGTTTCTGATTTTTTGGACAATTGCCTTAACTCGAGACTAGTTTCATAGGAATGTACGATGCTGCTAATTAAAAAAATCGGATGCTGCACTTAGAATTGTTTGATTGACATATGCTGTTAAAAGCTAACTACATTTGCAAAAAAGGATAAGGGATTCGTGAATTGGACTGTACGAACGATCTTATTTGAATAATAGGGAAAAACAGAGCTAGATAACATTTGCGAATTGGATCATATGAAGATGGAGAAAAAGGGTTACACTGATTATCCGTTAAGGTAACCCCGAAGGGCATGTTAACTCAGGTAATTTGTTATAAATTTGAAACAACATCAATCTATGAAAATGGCTAACGATGATAGAATGACATTGTGATTTGACCTAGCTTTACCTCTCCGATGTAGTCTGTATAATACACAAGTGATGTTTGAACAGTGTTGTCAATTTAAAATAGGGTCTAACGTTATAGTATACTAAAAAAGTGATACTAAGAAAGATTTAGATGGCAAGAAAAGAATTCTAATAATGAAATTCAGAACAAACCTTAGAAAGCCTTGCAATTCAAGTAGTAAGGTGAATGTGAGTACGAACCGTCAAGGATCATAAGCACCAACGACCCTAACCACCGGAAACCTCAACCCCAAAAGGTCCCCTATCCCCAAACTCGAAGGGGACCCCTCCCCTCCAACTTTTTGGCTCCTTCCCCATTTTTTTTTGAATTTTTTGGAATTTTATTTTGACGTTTTCTTTTAACTTTTTTTTCTTATTTTTTCTTAACATGATATATTTTTTCAACTTTTTTTATATCTCTTAGAACGACATGAAACATACTTAAAACATAAAAAATTCACATTTAATATTTTCCAACTTCAAAATGGGAATGATATAGATATGTATGTCGCGACTTTTACTATTAGAAAGATATTTTTTGTAGTAGCACTTTTTTTATTCGGCTAAATTTTGTTTTTTGGACTTCGAAATTATTCAACTTTTTTTTTCGTTTTTTTACGTATCTTAAAATTACATGAAATATGCTTATGGCTCTAACAATTGTACTCTATGCTTACCCAGAGACATGATGCGGCTCCCCCTCCCATTTTTTGATTTTTTTTTGAATTTTTTTTTTAACTTTTTTACCTTTTTTTTAACATGATATATTTTTTCAACTTTTTTTTACATGTCTTCGAATGAGATGAAACATACTTAAAACATTAAAACTTTACATTTAATATTCTCGAAACTCAAAATGAGAATGCTATAGATATGTTAGTCATGACCTTTACTATTAGAAAAATAATGTTTGTAGTAGCACTTTTTTTTATTGGACTAAAATTTTTTTTGGACTTAGAAATTATTCAACTTTTTTTTTACATCTCTAAATCATATCAGAAAAATAGAATGACACTTTTGATTTAAATTTTAAAATCATATTCTTGTGCACACCCATACTCTTATTGATGAAGACTGATGGTTCTCATTCAATATTTTTTCATGAAAAACAAACTATTTTTTTAACTAAATTTTTTTTATTGGACTAAAATTTTTTTGGACCTAGAAATTATTCAACTTTTTTTACAGCTCTAAATCATATCAGAAAAACAGAAGGACACTTTTGATTTAAAATTTAATATATATTCTTGTGCATACCCATATTCCTATTGATGAGGACTGATGGTTCGCATTCAATATTTTTTCATGAAAAACAAACTATTTTTTTTAACTAATTTTTTTTGGACTTTGAAATTATTCAACTTTTTTTTATTTTTTTATTTTTTAACATGGTATTTTTTCAACTTTTTTTACATCTCTAAATCATATCAGAAAAATAGAATGACACTTTTGATTTAAATTTTAAAAACATATTCTTGTGCACACCCATACTCTTATTGATGAGGATTGATGGTTCTCATTAAATATTTTTTCATGAAAAACAAACTATTTTTTTGAACTAATTTTTTTTTGAACTTCGAAATTATTTCTTTTTTTTATTTTTTTTAACATGGTATTTTTTTCAACTTTTTTTTACATCTCTAAATCAGATCAGAAAAATAGAATGACAATTTTGATTTAAATTTTAAAAACATATTTTTATGCATACCCATACTCCTATTGATGAGGACTGATGGTTCTCATTCAATATTTTTTTTCATGAAAAACAAACTATTTTTTTAACTAAATTTTTTTTGGACTTCGAAATTATTCAGCTTTTTTTTACATTTTTTTCAACTTTTTTTTACATCTCTTAGAATGACATGAAATATTCTTAAAACATAAAAAAAATCACATTTTATTGGAATAAGCCAACACCCGCCTAGACACACAGGCAAAAAAGAGTGAGAGGGACAAAAACACATACAAATATATAGATTCAGACACACAAACCGAGAAAGACATGCATTTGGAATAAGTAAACACCCGCCCATACACACAGGCAAAAAGAGTGAGAGAGACAAAAACACATACAAATACGTAGATTCAGACACACAAACCGAGAAAGACATGCATTGGAATAAGCAAACACCCGCCCAGACACACAGGCAGAAAGAGTGAGAGAGAAAAAAAACAAATACAAATACTTAGATTCAGACAAACAAACCGAGAAAGACATGCATTGGAATAAGCAAACACCCGCCCAGACACACAGGCAAAAAGAGTGAGAGAGACAAAAACACATACAAATACGTAGATACAGACACACAAACCGAGAAAGACATGCATACACCCGCCCAGACACACAGGCAAAAAGAGTGAGAGAGACAAAAAACACATACAAATACGTAGATTCAGACACACATACCGAAAAAGACATGCATACACCCGCCCAGACACAGAGGCAAAAAGAGTGAGAGCGACAAAAACACATACAAATATGTAGATTCAGACACACAAACCGAGACAGATATGCATTGGAATAAGTAAACACCCGCCCATACGTACAGGCAAAAAGTGTGAGAGAGACAAAAACACATACAAATACGTAGATTCAGTCACGCAAACCGAGAAAGACATGCATTGGAAAAAGCAAGCACCCGCCCAGACACACAGGCAAAACGAGTGAGAGAGAAAAAACACATACAAATACGTCGATTCAGTCACACAAACCGAGAAAGACATGCATTGGAATAAGCAAACACCCGCTCCAGACATACAGGCAAAAAGAGTGAGAGAGACAAAAACACATACAAATACGTAGATTCAGACTCACAAACCGAGACAGACATGCATTGGAATAAGCAAACACCCGCCCAGACACTCAGGCAAAAACAGTGAGAGAGACAAAAACACATACAAATACGTAGATTCAGACGCACAAAACCGAGAAAGACATACATTGGAATAAGAAAACACCCGCCCAGACACACAGGCAAAAAGAGTGAGAGAGATAAATACACATACAAATACGTAGATTTAGACACAAAAATCGAGAAAGACATGGAGTGCACCCTGCGACGGCGCATATACAGTGAGAAGGACATGCAAAGTCATCATAGCTTTATTTCATTTTTAAGGTTAATTTATACTAGGTTACGTGCGCGCACGTCCCCAAAAAATTTAGTTAAAAAAATAGTTTGTTTTTCATGAAAAAATATTGAATGAGAACCATTGGTCCTCATCAATAGGAGTATGGGTATGCACAAGAATATGTTTTAAAATTTAAATCAAAAGTGCCATTCTATTTTTTTGATATGATTTAGAGATGTAAAAAAAGGTTGAAAAAAATACCATGTTAAAAAAAATAAAAAAAGAAATAATTTCTAAGTCCAAAAAAATTTTAGTCCAATAAAAAAAAATTTAGTTAAAAAAAATAGTTTGTTTTTCATGAAAAAATATTGAATGAGAACCATCAGTCCTCATCAATAGGAGTATGGGTATGCACAAGAATATGTTTTTAAAATTTAAATCAAAAGTGTCATTCTATTTTTCTGATATGATTTAGAGATGTAAAAAAGTTGAAAAAAGTACCATGTTAAAAATAACAAAATAAAAAAAAGTTTAATAATTTCGAAGTCCAAAAAAAATTTAGTTCAAAAAAATAGTTTGTTTTTCATGAAAAAATATTGAATGAGAACCATCAGTCCTCATCAATAGGAGTATGGGTATGCACAAGAATATATTTTAAATTTTAAATCAAAAGTGTCATTCTATTTTTCTGATATGATTTAGAAATGTAAAAAAAAAGTTGAATAATTTCCAAGTCCAAAAAAATTTTAGTCCAATAAAAAAAGTGCTACTACAAACATTATTTTTCTAATAGTAAAGGTCATGACTAACATATCTATAGCATTCTCATTTTGAGTTTGGAAAATATTAAATGTAAAGTTTTAATGTTTTAAGTATGTTTCATCTCATTCGAAGACATGTAAAAAAAGTTGAAAAAAATATCATGTTAAAAAAAATAATAAAAAAAAGTTAAAAAAAACTTTAAAAAAATCAAAAAATTGGGGAGGGGAGCCGCATCATGTCTCTGGCTAAGCATAGAGTACAATTGTTAGAGCCATAAGCATATTTCATGTCATTTTAAGATACGTAAAAAAAAAAAAGTTGAATAATTTCGAAATCCAAAAAACAAAATTTAGCCCAATAAAAAAAAGTGCTACTACAAACAATATTTTTCTAATAGTAAAAGTCACGACACACATATCTATATCATTCCCATTTTGAAGTTGGAAAATATTAAATGTGAATTTTTTATGTTTTAAGTATGTTTCATGTCATTCTAAGAGATATAAAAAGTCGAATAAATATATCATGTTAAAAAAAAGAAAAAAAAAGTTAAAAAAACTTAAAAAAAAATTAAAAAAAAAAAAAAAAATGGGGGCCAAAAAGTTGGAGGGGAGGGGGCCCCCTTCGAGTTTGGGGTTAGGGCACCTTTGGGGGTTAAGGTTTCTGGTGGTTAGGGTCGTAGGTGCTTATGATCCTTGACGGTTCGTACTCACATACACCTTACTACTTGAATTGCAAGGATTTCTAAGGTTTGTTCTGAATTTCATTATTAGAATTCTTTTCTTGCCATCTACATCTCTCTTAGTATCAACTTTTTAGTATACTATAACGTTAGACCCTATTTTAAATTGACAACACTGTTCAAACATCACTTGTGCATTATACAGACCACATCGGAGAGGTAAAGCTAGGTCAACTCAAATTGTCATTCTATCATCGTTAGCCATTTTCATATATTGATGTTGTTTCAAATTTATAACAAATTACCTGAGTTAAGATGCCCTTCGGGGTTACCTTAACTGAAAATCAGTTTAAGCCTTTTTCTCCATCTTCATATTATCCAATTCGCAAATGTTATCTAGCTCTGTTTTTTCCCTATTATTCAAATAAGATCGTTCGTACAGTCCAATTCGCGAATCCCTTATCCTTTTTTGCAAATATAGTTAGATTTTAACAGCATATGTCAATCAAACAATTCTAAGTGTAGCATCCGATTTTTTTTAATTAGCAGCATCGTACATTCCTATGAAACTAGTCTCAAGTTAAGGCAATTGCCCAAAAAACCAGAAACCAGTCTGATAGCACATACTTCAAAGAAATGGAACAGGTGTGAGAGGAAAGGTGCCAAGGAACGTAAAGTAAGCAAATAGCACAGGAAGGAACATAGAGTAAGCAAAATGGTACCTACTACTCTACTGGTCTCTAGTGTTACAGAAATATTTTTTTAATTACTAAAGAAACATGGGGTGCTTTTACTATTTGTTTTGCCCAGTTCATGCTCCAGGTAGGCTCCAGCACAAGGATAAGCGAAAACTACCCTTTTTGGGAAAATATAAGAATTATGCAGACTTTTTCTAAATGGAGTGTAATTTTCATAGTTTTGGCTTGAGGGGATACGTTTCCAATAATAACTCCAGAGGCTGTACCAGTTACCCTTACCCTTGCCATTTGCTTATAATAAAGGAAAATTGGGGCATAGTAATAAATAAATAAGTAAAACAAATTTAAGTAACAGGTTTTAACTGCAAGCAGGGTTGAGAGCAAAGTTACTTAGGCGTCTGAACCTATTTCATTATTATAAATTTCTCGTAATATCTGTCTTCCTTTGGAAGAAAGAGAGGGAAATTGGATACATTTAGTGATACACTGTAATCACTGGATATTCTTCATCGTTGAGCTTTCCACTTTATTCATTTTAAGATGCAATCAGTCAGCTTCCTGACGCTTCTTTGTCATGCTTTCTGAGGCACATGTGTTTACAAGTTGACGTTAATAGAAAGTAGAGACTAGTAAAGGGTCTTAGGACTGATTATCTCTTATAAAAAAAAAATAAGTGGATAAATTCAATAGTTGAGGAAACTACGACTTAGGAAGGGCAAATATAGAATGGCTTTTTTGATGTCAGCAAGCCAAACTTCTTTCAGTGGTTTTCAATATGTTAATAAAATACATACTAGATAGATAAATGAGACCCATACATTTCACAATATCTTAATAGAATAATAATTGCGTTAAAATAAATGTCAAAACAGACAGCTACAGGATGAGGGCCGGATCGACTAAGTGCGAGGCCCGATTAGAACTTTTTTGCGGGGCCCATTCGACATATTAAATATTTTCGTAAAATGCAAATTCAGTATATATATATATATATATATATATATATATATATATATATATATATATATATATATAATATATATATATATATATATATATATATATATATATATATATATATATATTATATATATATATATATATATATATATATATATATATATATATATATATATATATATATATATATATATATATGTATATATATATATATATATATATATATATATATATATATATATATATATATATATATATATATATATATATATATATATATATATATATATATATATATATATATATATATATATATATATACATATAGTACCGGGAGCCTGGTGGCTTCGCCGACCATTCGCGTAACTGCAAGTTTTCGTTTTTTTTGGCCTTCCAACAAACATTATATTATATAAATAACTGTTGCGTTGGAAACTCAACAATCTTATTTATGCTATGCATGACATCATATAAGAAAATATTTATATGATGCCATATATGGTGTCATAAGAAATGCTTATATGATGTACCAACATAGTACATGACGTCATTTGCAAAAGCCAAAAGTCAGGCTCTTAGCAATTTTTCTCAGACTTCTGACAATTACAGCGTTTTAAAAATGAAAATGAAGAGCAAAGGCACATGCAGTTAGAAGACATACGACAACGGACAAGTGAGGGAGTCAAAAATAAAATGAAGAGCAGCGAGTCAATGAAAATCAACCTGGACAGCGAGAATCAAAACGTGTCAAAAATGAAAATGATAGCGATGATGATTGGGTTTGGATTTTGACATGGATAAGGTCATCAATGCCTACCATACCTTTGTTAAAAAAACAAAGGTTCGGCGATATGTATTTTATAATGACGAAAGATAAGCCGAGGTGTAACGAAGCAAAAAAATTGATAATGATAGCAATGATGATTGAGATTTGGATTTTGACATGGATTAGGTCATCAATACCTACCATACCTTTGAAAATCAAAAATATGGACTGGGTAAATCGTTGGAGATAAAAGAAGTTTTTGTCTCACCACCTGAACAATTAAAACAAGCAAAGGTTCGGTGATATGTCTTTCCTAATTCAGTCTTCAACTAGCTTTCATACAGTGCGGACAAACAAAAAACAACCTTTTTCCTAGATATACCTTGTTCTTGAAGCCTGAGCACAAGCCAAAGTAATCGGATTATTTTTTCAAGTTACAAGGATAAACTATTATGAAACTGTAAAAATTGAATTGCAATTAACTACGCCACTCGCACGAACACCAATTTATCTGTGTGTGACTTTGTGCCAAGTAAACAAAGGATTTGAAGTGAAATTGTGCGAAAAAGACTGTATTTGTTTGTTTTGTTAATTAATGTTTTGTTGGTGATAGACTTTTGGCGAGAAGTGAATATTTTTGTTGATGTTTTTGGTGAATTTGAGAAATTTCTGATTGGATATTTGCTTTTCGTGAACTGGGATTTCAGAAAACGGTGGTGAAGCTTAGCAGGTTCCATGGATCACAGGCCAGCTCTCCATAGAGTTGATAGCCACTGCAGCCGTGGGTCTGCACACTTAAAGAAAAGTCTTTTTCCTGCCTTTTTTCTTTGTCCTGCCTTTTCTTTGAAGCCGTGATGCCCTTGTTTCAGGATGATGACAATGCCCTGGCAAGCTTGCGGGATATCCTTTATGGCCAGTCAGAAGTCTCTGTTCTGTCGCAGATAAATCTGGTCGATTCAAGTACCAAGTATTTTGCTATGCATCGCATGAAGTTGAAATGGTTTTAGAACAAAATTAAAAAAAAAAAAATCCAATAAAAAAAACCAAAGCTATGGAAAAAGTTGAAAAGGGAGTTAAAGGCGCTTTTGAGGAATTCGCTCTCAGCCAGCTTGTTTATAAAAATTCGGCTACAAGTTCAGATACTTCGGGGTTTATTGAGCGAGTTCTTAAAGATGTAGCAGTAACAAAAGAAAACATGAAACAGGCTATTGCACAGAAAGTTAACGAAGCACTTAAAATCACCCCTCGACCGTGCCATCCGCTGCTGAAATTGGAAAGATAATCGGTATAGTTCACGATGCAATAATATTGGCATTTACGCTGAGATTTGACAGGATTGAAAAGGACCTGAAAATCTGTCAGAATCAACTAGAATTACTTGAAAATCAAGTTGCTAGAATACAAGCCAAGCTTGATGATGCTGACCAAGAGTCGAGACTGGACACGCTACTATTCAATGGTGTCAAGCGACCCCCTGGTGTTGAAGTAAAAGATGCAACAATGAATATTATAAGCAATAAGATGGCACTCTCAGGTGTTTCTGATAGCGATGTTATATCTGTGTATAGGTTTCGGCTGAAATCTGATGATAGCGCTCTGATAAAATTGCTCCCGTTTTAGTGAAGTTTAAAGACCGCCACACAGGTGTGAAAGTTTTGCTTGCAAGAAAAACTTGTGAACACGAAGATTCTTGTGTCTGAGAACCTAACAAAGAAAAAAAGAGAATTGTTACATGCTGCAAGGAAAAAATACGGCAATAAAATCGTGTGGTCAAACCAAGGTCAGATTTATGTCCGTCCGGATAATGCAACCTCTGCTCGTAGACTTTTGTCTCTGAATGACATATTCGATAGTGATTGAGTGTCCTGTTTTTTGTATTTTTGTTTTGAGCCTTTTTATGTGTTTATTTATTCTTATTATTATCATTATTCAATTGTTCCTATTTCCCTTTTCCCAGTTTATGTATGCGTTTTATCCCTAATGAAGAAAATAGAACGTCGTGGCTTTTTATTTTACTTTTTTATTATGGTTAGCCTTCTCCCAATACCTCGGTTAGAGTTGCTTGAAAAAAATTCGCTGTCAGTTGATGATGTTTTATCACATCACATAGGTTTCCATTTTCAAGATCGAGTTGATGAATGTCCAAAGCCACTCCGTCCTAGCCACTACGGTTGTTTCGAAGAGTTTGATAAAAAAAAAAAAAAAAAAAAAAAAAAAAAAAAAAAAAAAAAAAAAAAAAAAAAAAAAAAAATGAATAGTTTGTGTGTTGCTCAATGGAATTGCCACATAACGTCAGCTTTTGAAGAAATATTTCAGTTTTTAAGTAATATTGATAGTGTGATTGATGTTTGTGGAATTTGTGAATCATTCTTGAGTATGAATAGTCTTCTCTCTTCCTACTCTTTTACAGGTTACCAACTGATATCAAAGTCACGGCAGTCAAGGGGGCGCAGGGGACTTGCATTTTTGGTGAGAAGGGGATTGAATTTTAAGGAAAGGGAGGACCTTTATTTATGGAACTATGGTAAGATAGAATTTGTTTTCTATTGAGACTGAATTAAAAAAAGGTAAAAATTTAATTGTTTGCCTGGTTTATAGACCACCTAGTGCACATCCGGAGGAATTTTCAAGAGTTTGATCAGTTTCTAAATAGGGTCCAGTCTAGTCGATCGGACTGCGTTATTTTGGGCGAAAACTACCACAAGTCAGCATCGATAAATAAATGAAACCCCAAACGAACAGAAATTACAATAAATAACCGAGTCAAACTCAAAACGAGTAGAAATTAACATGAGTAGGGCTCAAAACTCCTATGCCTTCTCAAGGCCAGATCATAACTTGCACTTTACTGAAAAAATGTATATGTATTTACTTTTATAACTTAAATATACCAAATAATATTAACATTTTGATTACCAAATATCAGTATATGTATATTAAACTGACAATGCACATTCATTTGTATTTTTTATAGGGGTTTTGAGGCCTACTCATGTTAATTTCTGCTCGTTTTGAGTTTGGCTCAGTTATCTATTGTAATTTCTGCTCGTTTTGGGTTTCATTTATTTATAGATGCTGATTTGTGGTAGTTTCACGCTTGGTAGATTATTTGATTTTATTTTTGCTCCTTTTTGGTTTAATGGAGTTTTGTACTTTTATTTGAAAACTTATTTTGCGGAAAAAGTTTTCTTAATTAATTTCTGTTCGTTTTATATTGACATAGTCTTTTCAGGGAAAAAGAGAATAATTCTTTAAATCTTTTCGTTTTTTAAGACTTTATAATTTGGCCTGCTATTTGTATGCTGGAGAAAAATTTTCAGCAATTTTTAACAGCATACGCCCTTTTAAAAATCTGGAAACAAATAGTAGTGTTTAATTTAGTTTCATACCTCCTCTAGTTGACCTGAAATAGAAAACTTGATACCATTCGAAAGAAAAATCTGATTACTTTCTTTGATAGCTTGGATACACTTACGCTATTTTGATTTGGTTCAATTTTAAGAGCAAAAGTATCCCCGAAAGTTTGAACATAATACCCTCAGTCTTCTTGGGATACTGCTGAGGTGCCTTATTGGGAATTAGCATTAACACAGTGCATTTTGATTTAATCTTAAGGCAACATTTAGTTTTTAAAAATAATGGGCGAATAAGAGGGTGGGCGTGGATGGGGGGCTAGTTGCCCTCCAATCACTTTCGACTATTAAAAAGGGCATTAGCCCTTTCCTTTCCTTTCAATCGAATGAGCCCTTTTCGAAGTTCTTAAGACAACTCCTTCGATGCGAAGTACCCTGGTCTAAACAAAAAAAAGAACAAAAATAATAATACATTGTACCCACATCAATCTCTACTATAAAAATGACAAGCCTTGCAATCACTTTCGACTATTAAAAAGGGCACTAGCCCTTTCAATTACCAATCGAATGAGCCCCTTTTGAGTTTCTATGACAACGCTTTCATACAACTTCTATAAAAGTTCAATTTCCAGAACTTTCAACTACGTTAAAAAAATGGCTATCTCAAAATTTGATTGGACGTGTTCTGGGAAATGGTTGGCGTGAGAGGGGCGTTAGTTGCTCCTTAATCACTTTCAACTATTAAAAAAGGCACTAGCCCTTTCAATTTTCAATCAAATGAGCCCTCTTGAAGTTTCTACGACAGCACTTTCAGTAAAAACCTTATATGTCCCCAGGGCATAACTTACAACCCTTGCCCTGAGGGCTGGTGGGTGGGGTGTCATCCTCAAACACCTAATTTCCAGAACTTTCAACTACGTTGAAGAAAATTGCTATCTGAAAATTTTGTTTGGATGTGTTTGGGGAAATGGTGGGCTTTAGAGGGGAGGTTAGTTGCCCTCTAATCACATCCGACTATAAAAAGGGCACTAGCCCTTTCAGTTTCCAATCGAATGAGTCCTTTATGAAGTTTCTACGACAATGCTTTCTATAAAAAAAAGCCTTATATGCCGCCAGGACGTAACTTACAATCCTTGACCTGAAGGCTGTGAGGGGTTGTCACCCTCAAAGACATAATTTCCGGACCTTTGAACTACGTTGAAAAAAATGGCTATCTCAAAATGTTGATTGGATGTGTTTGGGGAAATGGTGGGTTTAGGATGAGTTTTAGTTATCCTCCTGTCACTTTCGACTAATAAAAAGGGCACAAGCCCTTCTAATTTCCAAGCAAATGAGCCCTTTTTGAAGTTTCTACAACATCAATATCTATAAAAACCTTATATGCCCCCAGGGCATAACTTATAACCCTTGCCCCGAGGGCTCTGAGGGTGTTATCGTGCTCAAAGAACTAATTTCTAAAACTTTTAACTACGTTGAACAAAATGGCTATCTAAAAGTTTTGATTGGATGTGTTTGGGGAAAAGGTTGGCGTGAGAGGGGGGTTAGTTGCCCTCAAATCACTTTCGACTATTAAAAAAGGCACTAGCCCAATGAATTTCCAATCGAGGGAGCCCTTTTTCAATTTTCTACGACAAAGCTTTCAATAAAAACCTTATATGCCCCCAGGGCATAACTAACAACCCTTACCCAGAGGGCTGTGGGGGAGTGTCATCCTCTTAGATATCATTTCCGGACCTTTAAACTGCTTTGAACAAAATAGCTATCTCAAAATTTTGATTGGATGTGTTTGGATAAATGGTGGGCGTGGTTGGGGTGTTAGTTGCCTTCCAATCACTTTTGACTATTAAAAAGGGCACTAGCTATTTTAATTTCTAATTAGATGAGCTCTTTTTAAAGTTTCCACAACAACGCTTTCTATGAAAACCTTATTTATCCCAAGGGCATAACTGAAAACCCTTGCCCTGGGGGCTGTTGGGGGAGTGTCAACCTTAAAGACCTGGTTTCCAGAACTTTCAACTACGTTGAACAAAATGGCTCTCTCAAAATTTTGATTGGATGTGTTTGGGGAAAAGGTTGGCGTGAGAGGGGGGTTAGTTGCCCTCAAATCACTTTCGACTATTAAAAAAGGCACTAGCCCATTGAATTTCCAATCGAACGAGCCTTTTTTGAAGTTTCTACGACAACGTTTTCTATAAAAACCTTATATGCCCCCAGGGCATAACTTACAACCCTTGCCCTGAGGGGTGTGGGAGAGTGTCCTCCTTACAAACATAATTTCTATGAGGAAATCAACTACGCTGAACAAAATGGTTATCTCAAAATTTTGATTGGATGTGTTTGGGGAAATGATGGGCGTTGAAGGAGTGTTAGTTGCCTACCAATCACTTTCGTCTATTAAAAAGGGCACAGGCCATTCCAATTTCCAATCGAATGATCCCTTTTCGAAGTTTCAATGACAAATCCTTCAATACGAAGTGCCCTGGTATGGAAAAAAAAATACATTGTGCCAACATCGTTCTTTACTTAGGCAGCGCGATTGCGCTGCCTATAATATTACCTTCTGTACTTCATTTGATGAATCTATCACTCCAGACCGGTGAATTTCCTAGTGGTCTTAAACTAGCAATGGTAATACCATGGTATAAAGGAGGCAACAAACAAGAACTATCGAATTGGCGACCGATTTCATTATTGCCTGTTTTTTTCTAAAATCTATGAAAAGATAACTCACAGGAGGCTTTATGAATATTTGGATAAACTAGGAATATTGTGCAACAGCCAACTCAGATTCCGCAGTAAACATTCTACTAGCCTTGTCATCTTCTGGATATAGTCAATGGAGCTCTAGAAAAAGGTCTCATTCCCTTAACGATCTTTGTCAACTTCAAAAAAGTCTTCGACACTGTGGATTTTAAGTTGTTGCTGTGTCGCCTGCCGAGTCTGGGGATAAAAGATATTTGCTTGGATTGGTTTAAATCATATTTGTATGGAAGGTCAACTAAAGTAATGTTAGGTGATATCGTTAGTGGAGTCTATCCTGTAAAATGTATAGTTCCAGAGAGCTTAGTCCTGGGTTCGTTACTCTTTCTCGCATACGTCAATACTCTGAGGTTCTAAATGCCTGAAGCAACTGTTACAGCATTCGCAGACGATACTAATTTGACGATTTTTACACTGTCACTGGTAGAACTAGTGGATAAAGCAAACCTAACGCTTGAAAACCTTATGGTGTTTACCTCCTTGAGTTACCTTGCTGTTAATACTTCTAATACAAATTATATGATTTTTAGTAGGATAGGAAAAAATTGTAAAAAGTGCTTCTATAGTATTGGAAAATTTGTCGATTTCACAGGTTTTTGAAAATAAATATTTAGTTGGAAAAAACACATAAATATGATTTCTTATAAACTTGCACGAGGTCTTGGAGTGATACGGTATTTGAAACACGTGTTACCTTTAACTGTTTTAAGAAATATATATCATACTGTTTTTCATTCTTTTATTGTTAATGGTTGCTGTATTTATGCATCTAATTTTTCTTCAAATATTAAAAGACTGCAGATTCTTCAGAATAAGGCGGTTCGAGAACTAGGTGTAAGAGGGGCGTAAGAGGGGGGGGGGGGTAGTTGCCCTCTAATCACTTTCGACTCTTAAAAAGAGAACTAGCCCTTCGAATTTCCAATCGAATGAGTCCTTTTTGAAGTTTCTACGATAATGCTTTCTATAAAAACCTGTGGGGGAGTGTGTGTGGCTGTGGGGGAGTGACCTCGTCATAAACATAATTCTATCTGGAAATCAACTACACTGAACAAACTGGCTATCTCAAAATTTTGATTGGATGTGTGTGGGGAACTGGTGGGCGTGGAAAGGGTGTTAGTTGCCTTCCAATCACTTTTAAACCTAAAAAAGGGAACTAGAACTCTCGATTTCCAATCGAATGAGCCCCCTTTGAAGTTTCTAGGACGGTTCCTTCCATATGAAGTGCCTCTGGAAAAAAACTAATAAATAAATAATAAAACATTGGAGCTGTATGGCCTTTACTATAGGCAACGCTATAGCGTTGCCTCTGATACTATTTCTTGTTTTTGACCTCTAAAATTTCACTATTGTTACTATTCGAGTCGGACCCACTAAAATCCTGGCTCTTTTATTGGATATTTTTTGACAATTTTTCTCTTCAAAGAAACACCAAGCAAAGCTGCCCTGTCTATTTTCACTTGTTCAAGTTTCTCCCCTAATTAAAATATGGACTGGATGTGGAATTTTGGAGTTCTTGAATTTATGTAATAACAGAAGAGCTTTAGATTATATTTAGTCATAGGCAGCGCTCTAGCGCTACCTAAGTAAAGACCGATGTGGCCAAAATGTGTTTTTTTTTGTTTTTTTTTCTCCATACCCGGGAACTTCGTATCCAAGGACTTGTCGTAGAAACTTCGAAAAGGGCTCATTCGATTGGAAATTGGAGTGGCTAGTGCCCTTTTTAATAGTCCAAAGTGATTGGAGGGCAACTAGCCCCCCCCCCTTCACGCCCATCATTCCCCCAAATACATCCAATCAAAATTTTGAGATAGCCATTTTGTTCAGCGTAATGAATTTCCAGATAGAAAATATCTTTTCGAGGAGGACACTCCCCCAAAACCCTCAGGACAAGGGTTTTAAGTTATGCCCTGAGGGTATATAAGAACACTGTTGGCACAATATACCATATATTATTTTTTTACTTTAGAGCAGGGCACTTCATATGGAAGGGGTCGTCGTAGAGACTTCAAAAAAGACTCATTCGATTGGAAATTCAAAGGGCTAGTGCCCTTTTTTCATAGTCGAAAGTGATTGGAGGGCACTAAGTTGCTACTCTGCCGTATTTTGTAGTTTATTTGCACTTGTAGATAGCTTGTATCATTGATACAAAAAAGCTTAGCCCTTGGGGAAGGGGATCAAAGTATTTTATCCAAGGAGGTTGTAGCAAAAAAGTATGTTTTTTGTCCCTATTTTTTAAGTTTTTTTTTGGATGGGGGGGGATATATATATGTATATAAGTGTGTATATATGTATGTAATGTGTATGTCCCCATCTTTCTCTTTCCCTCTCTTTCTCTCTCAGTCTTTCTCTCTCATTCTCTGTCTCTTTCAGAGACAGGGGAGGGAGAGGGAGAATCTTTAAAGCTGTTAAAATCGATGAATATTGTTAAGATCTTGGAAATTAAGGGTGAATTAGGGGGAGGGGGTGAATATAGAGACGATCGTTCCTGCTGCATCCTGATTAGGTAATTTTGTTAGACTTTGAAAAGTCACAGCTTGAATCCAGTTGCGAATGATAATAAAACGCTTGGTTTAGTTTTGTAAGAATTTCTTTTTTTAAAGAAGATGCAAGAATTATATGCTTTCCCAAAAGAATTGGAAGACCCCAAAGACGTGAATGCAGTGTGGGTGGTCCGTTTGAAAACCTTACCATATAATCCTCTATACACGAGGAACGTCAAGAGACTTTCAATCAGCAATATCTATTATTGTAACAATCCTTTCAAAACATTTTTTTCTAGATTAGGGGGAGGGGGGCTCCTGACTTAAATTATCGCATCTTTCTATGTAACATGATAGTTTGGTGCTATAAGTTTTTTTTTGTAGATTTCCTGTTTCCTGACTTTTGCTAAATTTTTCTTATTTAGTTTCGACAGTTTTATGCTAGGACGTATATTTTATTAAAGAAAAAAACACTAGTTACCTTAAATATAAGAGGGACTGCCACCCCTAAATTTTGAATTTTATTGTAAACCTTTTTATGCTAAAATTTAACTTGATTCTAATGAAAGTAATACCAGTATATTCTCTCTATTACAGCTCCTAAACTCTGCTACTCTTCCTAGATAATGTATACACTCGTTTGTGTATACATTATGGTTAAAATTTGTGGTAATCAGCTAGACCGTAAACGGCAAAATTTTCAATTTGGATATTTTGAATATGATCTTTTGAAATGAAAATTGTCAATAACGAACCGATTATGTTCCTTACACTTAACCTGACAAGTATGTGTCCAATAAAAGAGTCATGCTTACTCCCGCCATTTACCCGTGCAGCCCCAGCCATTTGGACGTTTGCCTCTCAATTACTTGGGCTGTCTGTCTTGGCTTTTCTCTGTCTGCAGTTGGCCATGTCTTGGTGCAGCCATGTGCAACCTACTGCAACATACTTGATAACTTCAATTCAAAATCGGTTGATTTTGACCGTTGATTTTGGGTTGGGGTTGTCGGGTGTTTTGCGGTGGGTTGCATGTGGTTGCGTCGGGACGTGGCTAGTTGTGGACGGGGGGGGGGGCCAGGACGGATGGTTCGGGTAATTGAGAGGCAAATGTTTAAATGTGTATAAGCTTTCAGTAAATAGGATCTTCAATTTGACGCTTAAAACATTTCTTCAAAAAGACCCGTCTTATAAGCTTTAATTCAGTTTAAAGTTTCAAAGGAAGAAGGGCTATGTGGTTAACATCCTAACCCTATCTAGATCAAACAGACCTCTCCTAAAGGCTGAATAGATTTATTCCTAAAATGTGTTTTTTGATGCTTCAGACCAAATCCCCCTCCCCCCGAGAAAGATCTTCTGACTCTCCTCTCTATAGCCACTGTGCGGCTATGCTGTATTGTGAATAAATGTATGAAGTCTTAAATGAACTACTTTCTTAAGAAAGATTGCGCGGGGAGCAATTGCCTAAGAAAAATACATTGTTCACTTATCCACACTTTCAGTGTAATCTACACTTTCTATCAAATATAAACTTACTTAACATAAATAAGAATATGAAGAATTGACACTATGTTACATGGATAGTAGTCTCCTACATTTTCTTATCGTTCCACTAAAATAATTTGACAGAGCGATAGCATTTTTCCGTTTTATAAGTAGTAGGTTAAATATGTCACTCAGTTGTATATTTCTGTATATAACTTAGATAGGCCTAGTCAGTGAGTTACACATATTTATAAGTAGTAGGCTAAATATGTCACTGAGTCATATATTTCTGTATATAACTTATATAGACCTAGTCAGTGAGTTACACATATTTTAAGTAGTAGGCTAAATATGTCACTGAGTTATATATTTCTGTATATAACTTATATGCCTAGTCAGTGAGTTACACATATTTATAAGTAGTAGGCTAAATATGTCACTCAGTTATATATTTCTGTATATAACTTATATAGGCCTAGTCAGTGAGTTATGTATATTTATAAGTAGTAGGTTAAATATGTCACTGAGTTATGGCCTTTGCAAAACAAAAGTGATCCGTTTATCTGGCCTCCCCCAGGCCATTCAGCGTGTCCCCAGGTGGCGATAGGGGAACGCTCTACAGATATGTAGGGTACCTCCACAGGAGGCACGGACCAAGGGGGGACCTTGTCCCTGGGGGTCCATAATAGAATCTGGGGCACCCTTGCCCGGGGTCATAAATACAGGCGGAGGAGGAAGAAAGCCCCTCAAATGTACACTCAAAAGGGCCCACTGGTTTGTCCACAAGTTCCATGAGTTGCAAACCTTCTCCCAGCAATGGGTTAAATTGCATGGTGATGCAGAACACCATCGCGGGAGGATCCTCCATAGGAGGCCAACTGTGGCAGGGCGTAAGATCCAGATCTATGGACAACGGCCTCTGCAAAGGGCTGCCTCGACCTTTTCGGGGTACCTGCAAGACTGGGGACCTTGCGGTCAACTCTATTCCCACTTGAGGAGTGGCGCCCCTCGAGGAAATTATAGCCTAGTAAACGACACAGCATTCGCACGGGATTCTGACTAATGGACAATTCTTCTGGGATTGGTATGTTTTGATGGGCGTCTTTGGGCTGAAAAACCTCTTCCTAGCTAATTTATCTGTTACGGGTTGACTCCCCGTAGTAGCATAATATTTGTAGGCATGAATATATAATGAGTCGGAGGTAATAGGCTTGAGATTGTCTGTGCAGGATTTCGACTCTTGTTGATAGAAGAGCATCGCCAAGTGCTGAAAACCATGTTGTGACCAAGATGGGCCCAGGATTGCACAAAGCCTCCATTCATGGAGGTCCCAGGGACTTCTTGCTGTCCGGTTCTAAGCCGGCTTAAGCACTTCGGTGTAGACTTGAGAAGATATGTGATCCCCGTCCTGCACTGGTATCCGGGATCATTGCTTTTCCTGAGGCGAAAAAAATTTCAATGATTTAAAGAACATGAAAATTGGAACTTGGAATGTTACGACATTAAAAAATGACTATTGTATCGACATTTTGACTGACGAATTCAGACGATTCGAACTGGATTTATTAGGAGTTTCAGAAACTCATATCCCAGGGGTAGGAAGCATGAAATTAGGTGATATAGAATTTGTTTACTCAGGCAGGAAGGATGGGGTACATAGACAGGGAGTAGGGCTCATGATGAATAAGGAAGCTGCTAAGTCTTGTTTAGGCTGGGAAGGTATTAATAATAGAATACTAATTGCCCATTTTATGACTAGAAAGTTCAGGGTATCAGTTATAGTAGTATACGCCCCTGTAGAACCGACTGATGGAGATACTAGTGACTCAGATGAATTTTACTTACAGTTACAGGAGCAAATAGACAAGGTCCCAGGCAGAAATATGATGTTATTACTGGGAGATTTTAACGCCCAGGTTGGTAGAAATAAGGATAGATGGTATCCCAGCTTAGGTAAATTTGGTGTAGGAAAAGAAAACAGTAATGGATACAGACTTTTGCAATTTTGTAGGTATAACAATCTAGTTATAACCAATACGGTGTTTGGTCATAAAATGGTTCATAAGCTAACATGGTATTCACGTGATGGTAAGACAGCAAACCTTATTGATTATGTTATAGTAAACCGAAGACTGGCAGGATCAATACAAGATACTAGGGTATATAGGAGTGCTGTTATTGATGTTAAAAGTAAAGATCACCATCTAGTAGTGTCAAGGGTTAATTTAAAGCTGAAATATCGGAAGGGTAATTACCTCCCGGGAAGTTATGATGTTAGTAGACTCCAGGATGAGAATTTGAGAGAAACTTTCCAGGAACAGTTGAATACTAAACTTGAGAGTTTAAAATTTGATAATGTGGAAGATGGTTGGAATAATTTTAGAAAAATAATTTGTGAAGTTGCTGAAGGTGTATTAGGGAAGAAAGCTAGAACTGCAGCTAAGAATATTAGTGAAAAAGCTTTATGTTTAATAGAAAGGAGAAAGGACTTGTACAAGAATTATCTGAGTGATAGATCGCATGAAAACAAAAGAAATGTAAGGAAAGTGGAGAAAGCATTGAAATATGAACTAAGGAGGTGTGAAGTGGAGGCCATGGATAAAATTGCCGAGGATTTAGAAGATGCAGCTAGACGGCATAATAGTAAAATATTGTACTGGCACGTTAACAAATTGAGAGGTAGTAGTCAATCCGGACTTGTCCCAGTTAAAGATAGGAATGGGGTGGCAATTAGCGATAAGGAAAAAGCTAAAGCGAGATGGGCCGAACATTTTGAGAACTTGCTTAACCGAGATAGAGTTGCAGGAAAAAATATAGAGGAAAATGAAAAAGTTTGTGATACCTTGGATGTGAAGGAAGATTTGTTTTGTGAGGAGGAATTAGCAACAGTACTAAAAGGATTAAAGAATAATAAAGCTCCAGGTGCTGATAGGGTAGTAAATGAGTTTCTTAAATATGGTGGCTCTGAGGTTAGAAATAAGTTATTGAAGATTATGAATATGATTTTTGAAAAGGGGAAGTACCTAACGATTTTAGGAAAACCTTAATTAAGCCACTTTATAAGAAAGGTGATAAAAGTGAGTGTGGTAATTATCGAGGCATTAGTCTGGTCTCTGTAGGTAGCAAATTGCTTAGTAATATGATACTTTTTAGACTGAGAGATGCTGTAGACAAAGTTTTAAGAGAAGAGCAGTGCGGTTTTAGAAAAGGTAGAGGATGTGTTGACCAAATTTTCACTCTTAGGTTAATAATTGAGAAGTGCCTAAGTTTTCAAACACCTTTGGTCCTCAGTTTTATAGATTATGAGCAAGCGTTCGATTCTGTTGATAGAGGAGCTTTAGTAAAGGTTTTATCCTTGTATGGTATACCAGACAAATACATTAAAGTAATTAGTGCTATGTACGAGAATAACACTGCTGCGGTTAAAGTAGGAAATGAGGTTAGCAGCTGGTTTTGTATTAAATCAGGAGTTAAGCAGGGTTGTGTTCTATCCCCCTTTATATGGATTATTTTGATGGACTTTGTTTTAAGGAGCACAGGAAAGGCAATGGGAGACCACGGAATCAAATGGGGAGGAAAACGTCTCCTAGACTTGGATTATGCTGATGATTTAAGCATCCTAGATGAAAGTGTGAGCAAAATGAATGAAGTTTTAGAGGTTTTGCGAGTTCAGGGTGCTAGTATTGGTTTGAAAATTAATGTTAGGAAGACTAAGTCACTATGGCTAGGAATAAGTGAAGATGAAAAGGTGACGTTGGGTAATGAAAATATAGATCAGGTGGGCAGCTTCACTTACCTTGGTAGTATTATTAGTAAAGATGGTGGGAGCAGTGAAGATGTTAAAAATAGAATAGCCAAGGCTCAGGGTGTTTTTTCACAGTTAAAAAAAGTCTGGAAGAATAGGAAGATAAGTCTGCAAACCAAGATTAGAATCTTAGAAGCTACAGTGATGACAGTGGTCAAATATGGCTCTGAAGCATGGACGCTTCGAAAAGCGGATGAAGATTTGCTAGATGTTTTCCAGAGAAATTGCTTAAGGATTGTTCTGGGTACCCGGCTGACTGACCGTATTTCAAACAATAGGCTATACGAAAAATGTGGTTCAATACCGCTTTCTAGGTCTATAATGAAAGAAAGGTTGAGGTGGTTAGGGCATGTTGTGCGGATGAAGGATGACAGATTGCCAAAGATTGTTCTTTTCGGCCAACCATCTAGGGCTAAACGGAAAGCAGGTCGTCCCCGTCTGGGGTGGGAGGACGTCATAAAGAAAGATTTAAAGGAAATGGGAACTTCGTGGGCGGGTGTAAAAAGGGAGGCTTTGAATAGATTGGGGTGGAGGAGGAGCGTGCGTAGCTGTGTTGGCCTCAGGCGGCTTGGTGCTGCGATGAGTTGTTAGTTAGTAGTAGTAGTAGCCCCCCCCCCCACGCCCATCATTCCCCCAAACACATCCAATCAAAACTTCGATATAATCATTTTGTTCAGCGTAGTTGATTTCCAAATAGAAAATGTGTTTTTGAGGAGGACACTCCCCAACAACCCTGGAGGCAAGGGCTTTAAGTTATGCCCTGGGGGCATAGAAGGTTTTTATAGAAGGTGTTTCGTAGAAACTTAAAAACAGGCTCATTCGATTGGAAATTCAAAGGGCTAGTACCCTTTTTAATAGTCGAAAGTGATTGGAGGGCAACTAGCCCCCCCCCACGCCCATCATTCCCCAAAACACTTCCAATAAAAATTTTGAGATAGCCATTTTGTTCAGCGTAGTTGATTTCCATATAGAAAATATGTTTTTGAGAAGAACACTCCCCCACAGCCCTCAGGGCAAGGGTTATAAGTTTTGCCCTGGGGGCATATAAGGTTTTTATAGAAGGAGTTGTCGTAGAAACTTCAAAAAAGAATCATTCGATTAGAAATTCAAAGGGGCTAGTGCCCTTTTTAATAGTCGAAAAAGATTGGAGGGCACTAGACCCCCCCCCCACCCACGCCCATCATTCCACCAAACACATCCAATCGAAATTTTGAGATAGCCATTTTGTTCAGCGTAGTTGATTTCCTGATTGAAAATGTGTTTTTGAGGAGGGTACTCCCCCACAATCCTCAGGGCAAGGGTTTTAAGTTATGCCCTGGGGGGCATATAAGGTTTTTATAGAAGGCGCTGTCGTAGAAGCTTCAAAACAGGCTCATTCGATTGAAAATTCAAAGGGATAGTGCCCTTTTTAATGGGCACCTAGTCCCCCCCCCCTTCATTCCCCCTAACACATCCAATCAAAATTTTGAGATAGCCATTTTTTCAGCGTAGGCTAGTTGATTTCCAGATAGAAAATATGTTTTTGAGGAGGACATTCCCCCGCAATCCTCGGGGCAGGGGTTTTAAGTTATGCCCTGAGGGCATATAAGAACGATGTTGGCACATTGTATCATTTATTATTTTTTTTCCTTTAAAGCATGGCACTTCATATGGAAGGGGTCGTCGTAGAGACTTCAAAAGGGGCTCATTCGATTGGAAATCGAGAGTTGTAGTGCCCTTTTTAATAGTCGAAAGAGAAGAAATAGCCCCCCCCCCCACGACCATCATTCCCTCAAACACATCCAATCAAAATTTTGAGATAGCTATTTTGTTCAGCGTAGTTGATTTCCAGATAGAAAATGTGTTTTTGAGGAGGACACTCCCCCAAAAACCCTCAGGGCAAGGGTTTTAAGTTGTGCCCTAGAGGCATATAATGTTTTTTATAGACGGCGTTGTCGTAGAAACTTCAAAAAAGGCTCATTCAATTGGAAATTCAAAGGGCTAGTGCCCTTTTTAATAGTCGAAATTTATTGGAGGGCAACTAGCCCCCCCTCACCGCGTTTATCATTCCCCAAACACATCTAATCAAAATTGCGAGATAGCCATTTTGTTCAGCGTAGCTGATTTCCAGATAGAAAATATGTTTTTGAGGAGGACAGTCCCCCACAACCCCCAGGGCAAGGGTTTTAAGTTATGCCCTGGGGGCATATAAGGATTTTATAGAAGGCGTTGTCGTAGAAACTTCAAGACAGGCTCATTCGATTGGAAATTCAAATGGCTAGTGCCCTTTTGAATAGTTGAAAGTGATTAGAGGGCAAATAAACCCCCCCCCCCACGCCCATCATTCCCCAAAACACATCCAATCAAATTTTGAGATAGCCATTTTGTTAAGCGTAGTTGATTTCCAAATAGAAAATATCTTTTTGAGGAGGACACTCCCCCACAACCCTCGGGGCAAGGGTTTTAAGTTATACCCTGAGGGCATATAAGAACGATGTTGGCACAATGTATCATTTATTATTTTTTTCCTTTTATACAGGGCACTTCATATGGAATCGGTCGTAGTAGAGACTTAGAAAGGGGATCATTCGATTGGAAATTGAAAGTTCTAGTGCCCTTTTTAATAGTCGAAAGTGATTGGAGGGCAACTAGCCCTCCTCAACGCCCATCATTCCCCCAAACACACCCAATCAAAATTTTGAGATAGCCATTTTGCCCAGAGTAGTTGATTTCCAGATTGAAAATGTGTTTTTGAGGAGGACACTCCCCCACAACCCTCAGGGCAAGGGTTTTAAGTTATGCCCTCGGGGCTAATAAGGTTTTTATAGAAGGCGTTGTCGTAGAAACTTCATAACGGACTCATTCGATTGGAAATTCCAAGGGCTAGTGCCCTTTTTAATAGTCAAAAGTAATTGGAAGGCACCTAGTCCCCCCTTCATTCCCCCAAACACATCCAATCAAAATTTTAAGATAGGCATTTTTTTTCAACGTAGGCTAGTTGATTTCCAGATAGAAAATATGTTTTTGAGGAGGACACTCCCCCGCAACCCTCAAGGCAAAGGTTTCAAGTTATGCCCTGGGGGCTAATAAGGTTTTTATAGAAGGCGTTGTCGTAGAAACTTCATAACGGACTCATTCGATTGGAAATTCCAAGGGCTAGTGCCCTTTTAATTAGTCAAAAGTGATTGGAGGGCAACTAGCCCTCCCCGTCCACCCCCATCATTCCCCAAACACATCCAATCAAAATTTTGAGATAGCCATTTTGTTAAGTGTAGTTGATTTCCAGATAGAATATATGTTTTTGAGGAGGACACACCCCCACAACCCTCAGGGCAAAGGTTTTAAGTTATGCTCTCGGGGCATATAAGGTTTTTATAGAAGGCGTTGTCATAGAAACTTCAAAACAGGCTCATTCGACTGGAAATTCAAAGGGCTAATGCCCTTCTTATTATTCTAAAGTTATTGAAGGGCAACTAGCCGTCCCCACGCCTATCATTCCCCCAAACACATCCAATCAAAATTTTGAGATAGCCATTTTGTTCAGCGTAGTTGATTTCCAGATAGAAAATATATTTTGAGAAGAACACTCCCCAACAACCCTTAGGGCAAGGGTTTTAAGTTATGTCCTGGGGTACATTAAGTTTTTATAGAAGGCGTTGTCGTAGAAACTTCAAAAGGGGCTCATTTGATTGGAAATTCAAAGGGCTAGTGCCCTTTTTAATTGTCAAAAGTTATTAGAGGGCAACTACCCCCCTCCCACCCCGCGCCCATAATTCCCCCAAACACATCCAATAAAAATTTTGAGATAGCCATTTTGTTCAGCGTAGTTGAGCTCCAGATAGAAAATAAGTTTTTGAGGAGGACACTCCCCCACAACCCTCAGTGCAAGGGTTTTAAGTTATGCCCATGGGGCATATAAGGTTTGTATAGAAGGCGTTGTCGCATAAACTTCAAAATAGGCTCATTCAATTGGAAATTAAAAGGGCTAGTGCCCTTTTTAATAGTCGAAAGTGATTGGAGGGTAACTAGCCCCCCCCCCCAAACACATCATTCCCCAAACACATCCAATAGAAATTGTAAGATAGCCATTTTGTTCAGTGTAGGCTAGTTGATTTCCAGATAGAAAATATGTTTTTGAGGAGGACACTCCTCCGCAACTCTCAGGGCAAAGGTATTAAGTTATGGTCTGGGGGCATGTAAAGTGTTTATAGAAGGCGTTGTCGTAGAAAATTCAAAACAGGCTCATTCGATTGGAAATTCAAAGGGCTATTGCCCTTTTTAATAGTCAGAAGTGATTGGAGCGCAACTAGCCCCCCCCCCCACGCCCATCATTCCCTCAAATACATCCAAAAGAAATTTTCATATAGTCATTTTGTTCAGCGTAGTTGATTTCCACATAGAAAATATGTTTTTGAGGAGGATTCTCCGCCACAGCCCTCAGGGCAAGAGTTTTAAGTTATGCCCTGGGGGCATATAAGGTTTTTATAGAAGGTGTTTTCGTAAAAACTTCAAAAAAGAGCTCATTCGATTTGAAATTCAAAGGGCTAGTGGTCTTCTTAATAGTCGAAAATGATTAGTGATATTTTTTGTTGTTGTTGTAGTTGTTTAGACCAGGGCACTTCGTATCGAAGGAGTTGTCATTGGAACTTCGAAAGGGGTTCATTCGATTGAAAATAGAAAGGGCTGATGCCCTTTTTAATAGTCGAAAGTGATTGGAGGGCAACTAATCCTCCTTCACTCCCACCCTCCCACACCCACCCTCCCACACCCACCCTCCCATTTTCCCATTATGTTTAAAAACTAAATGTTGCCTTAAGATAAAATCAAAATGAACTGTGATAATGCTAATTCCCAATAAGGCATCTCAGCAGTATCCCAAGAACGACTGAGGGTATTATGTTCAAATTTTCGAGGCTACTTCTGCTCTTAAAATTTAATCAAATCAAAATGGCGTAGGTTTATCCAAGCTATCAAAGAAAGTAAACAGATTTTTTTGCGAATGGTATCAAGTTTTCCATTTCAGGTCAACTAGAGGAAGCATGAAACTAAAATAAACAGTACTATTTGTGTACAGAATTTTAAAAGGGTGTATGTTGTTAAAAAATTGCTGAAAATTTTTCTCCAGCATACAAATAGCAGGCCAAACTATAAAGTCTTAAAAAAAAAAGATTTAAAGTGTTATTTTCTTTTTCGTTGAAAAGACTATGTCAATATAAAACGAACAGAAATTAATTAAAAAAAACTTTTTCCACAAAATAAGTTTTTCAAAGAAAAGTAAAGAACTCCATTAAACAAAAAATGAGCAAAAATAAAATCAAATAATCTACCAAGCGTGAACTACCACAAATCAGCATCGATAAATAAATGAAACCCAAAACGAACAGAAATGACAATAAATAACCGAGTCAAACTCAAAACGAGCAGAAATTAACATAAGTTGGACGCAAAACCCCTATGCCTTCCCAAGGCCAGAACAAAATTTGCACTTTACTGAAAAAATACAAATGAATGTGCATTGTCAGTTCAATATACATATACTGATATTTAGCAATCAAAATGTTAATATTATTTGATTTATTAAAGTTATAAAAGTAAAAACATCACCCATGATTTTATTGTACTATTGTGCTTCTTAGACACCGATCTGGGGCCAAACAAAAAGTAGGTCATTGCCGAATTCGGTGAGAAAAGGCCGTAAGAAAGGGTTTAAAGGAAATCGGCACTTCATTCGAAGGGGTAAAGTGAAACTTTGAGTAGATTGGGGCAGAGAAGGTGCGTGCACAGCTCTTATGACCTCAGGTTGCTTGATACTGAAGTGATTTACTAGTAGTAGCTGTAGCTCACCGAGTACTTAACATCAAAAAGAAGCAGATTCTTGACTTGGCTAAGAGTAAGCTTGGAAACAGAAATTTTTGGTCGAATAACGGGACGATTTTTGGAAAAGACTCAGTGGGAGGGATCCGTAAAATTCGAGCTATGGCTGAAGTGGTCCGTTTGCCGAATCTGACCATATAATTTTGTGTTGTGTAAATTGTGTTGTTGAATTACTTGTGTGCTTGTTTTCCCTTTTGTATTTTATAGCCAAAGTTTCAGTTCCTTTCACTTGTTTTTCTTTTCTTCTCTCTTTCTTTTTCCTTCTTCTTTCCACCTATCAGTATGTTTTTTTTTTTTTTTTTTTTTTTTTTTTTTTTTTTTTTTTTTTTTTTTTTTTTTTTTTTGTCGTAAAGGTAGTCACCCCCTTCAATGAGTGCGAATATATATGATGACCTTTTGAATGAATTTAAAAAAAAACCGGTTTATTCTTGGAAGCCAAGCTCGTGACACACTTGCGGGGGATGATGAATGCATCGATAATTTTTCGTTGAATTGTCGCCCAAGTAATTATGTGAACCCGAATAATCTTTATGAGTATTCAAATCCTGCGAGTGCAGTAAGAGCGATCGTTTTCTGGAATTGTCAAGGTCTAAGAACGGTATATTCTTCTTTATGTGAGATTTTAAGTTCGCTAGATAAGAAACCGTGTATTGTAGGCCTTTGTGAGACATTTGTTTCTAGCAAGTCACTTCCATGGGATTTTTCTTTCCCAGGATATATTTGCGAGCGAAGAGAACGGACAACCATGGAGCGGGGTGGTCAAGGCCTTTTGATTAATTAACGTACCTAATATTGGTTTAGGGATGACCTTTCCCTGTGGCTTGAAGGCAGGATCGAAACACTTTTCATTGAGATGAAAACGAAGGGGAAAGGAATTTGATTTTGGGATTGATTTACAAAAATCCGTCATGTGATGTTAGTTGTTTTCTTGATGAATTTGAACCATTGTTAGATAAAATTAATAATGAAGATAAAAACAAATTTATGATGGGAGATTTTAATATAGATTTACTAAAAAGAGCGAATAGCTCAGATTTTGTTAATATGATGGTGTCACATGATAGTTTTCCTCTTGTGACTATTCCAACTCGGATTTCGCATCTCTCGGCATCTTTAATTGATAATTTTTTCGTTAATGGTGGATTGCTTGAAAGATCCCAAGCAGATGTGGTTGTGTCCGACGGCTCAGATCACCTTCTTTTAATAAATAAAATAAAGCTGAATCAGTCAAAGGAAAATAAACGAAATGAAAGGGCTTCGTTTTACCGTGAAATGAATAATAAAAACCTAAAGAGTTTTGCAAATATGATGGATGAAACAAATTTCTCGCGTGTAATAAAGGAAAAGTGTCCAAATACTGTATATGACCTATTCAGTGAGATAGTGACGAATGTAGTGAATGAAATATGTCCCTTGCGAAGAATAAACCCTAATAGAAATTTTCCTAAGAAACCATGGATAACAAAACCTATTCTAGTTTCAATAAAGCAGAAAAACAAACATTATGTAAATTATTCAAAGGATCATTCAGATGATAATTTTATAAAATTAGAAAGATTTCGGAATATTTTAAATTCAGTAAAACGGAATGCTCAGAAACTTCATTTCCAAAATGAATTTCATGAAAATCAAGGGAATCTGAAAAATACATGGAAAACAATAAATAAATTTTTGGGTAAATTTCATAGTAAGGAGGAGGTGAGAGTCATGGAGACAACAGGAGGTCGCCTTAATGATTCTCAAGACATATCTGAATTTCTGAGTGGTTATTTTGCAAATGAAGGAAAAAGACTTTGCGATCAAGCGCAGGCTAAACTATGCACATCTGCGAGTTTTGGATCTGTCGCTGAAAGACAGCCTGCAAGTCAGAATTCCTTTGAGTTTGCAAGATATTCGGAACGGGAAGTGGCACGATTCCTGGCTACGATGAAGTCAAGCTCTAGCGGGATGGATGAGTTTTCCCTGAAACTCATAAAAGCCGCAAAAACGAGTGTCTTACCTGTCTTGACGCACCTCATCAACCTTTTTCTAGATCTTGGAGTGTTCCCGGAAGCACTAAAGATTGCAAGAGTGGTTCCTCTTCATAAAGGGGGGAAAAAAGATGACCCATCGAATCGAAGACCTATATCTATTCTCCCATTTTTCTCTAAGTTATATGAGAAAGTGGTACATGCCCAGTTAAGTTGTTATATTGAAAAGAATAAAATTCTAATGGAAAATCAATTTGGGTTCAGAAAAGGGCTATCTACGGATATAGCAGTTCTAAAATTGGTTGATCGGATTAGTGATGCATTTGAAGCTGGTCTCATACCCGCAGCTGTGTTTTTGGATATGAATAAAGCGTTCGATACGGTGGACCACTTAGAGCTTATTCAAGCTCTTGACTCGATTGGGGTGAAGGGTTCAAGTCTGGAGTGGTTTTCATCGTATCTACACAATCGGTATCAGATAGTTCAGAATGGGTCATTTTTATCTTCAAAAAAGAAAATAGAGTGCGGGGTCCCACAAGGGTCAATCCTGAGACCTCTACTTTTCATTATTTTCATTGATCGAGTGAAACACTACCTGTCAGAGGCTGGCATCATCCTGTTTGCAAATGACACTTTGCTCTTTCTGGCAGCGCCTTCACTTGATGTTTTATATAATAAAATTTATAATGCAGTTTCTGAATTTCTAACTTTTTCTCAGCAAAATATGTTAACCCTAAACTTTTATAAAACTTTTTTTCATGATATTTTCTAGACTTTCGCCTAGTGCTGGAAATGACCATATCACGGTTCAAGAAAATGTGATAAAGAGAGTAGCAACAACGAAGTATTTGGGGTTTTTAATTGATGAAAACCTGTCATGGAAAAACCATTCAAGTGCAATAGCTAAAAAATTAAGCAGAGGCCTTGGGGTGATGCGAAGAATTAAAAATTTAGTCCCAAAAAAGATCCTGAAAATGATTTATTTTTCTATATTTCACCCATATGTTAGCTACGGATGCTTTATATGGGCAAGTAATTTTGTAACATGTTTCAAAAGAGTACAAAAACTTCAGAATAGAGCTGTAAAATTATTATCTGAATATGATGATTCTGATGAGGTTCCTGCTCATGAGCATTTTAAAAAGAATAAGTTAATGGATGTATCCCAAATTCGAGATTACCAAGTCGCGATTTTCTCGTATAAATATTTGAATCAGCTGCTCACCCCTGCTTTTGAAAATCTTTTTACTTTTAATAGAGACCGTCATGATCATAATAAAAGAAAAGCTGATAACTTAACTCATGAGTATAGGAGCACCACTCGGGCATCTTTTGTGATTCGCCATTATTGTCCCCATGTTTGGAATATATTGCCCGAGTGTGTGAAAAATGCGCCTAGTCTTCCGGCTTTCAAGTCACGGGCAACGAAGTTTCTTTTATCTCGTGAGTGAATTTGGTGTCAAGCCCACTCCAGGTTGTCATTATATTTAAGGTATTTCCCCGATTTACTTTGCTGTTTTTTTTTTGTTTTTTTTTCTATCTACTTCTTGTTTTTTCCTCTTTCTGTCTTTTTTTCCTTAATTCCTTCATCAGATGAGTTTCTTGTGTGTTGAGTAGCAAGGTATAAATTTTGTTTTAATTAGCTGAGAGTGATAAACTCGCTTGCCCTTTCAAGCTTATTGCCTTTCTTGGCAGGCGAAAGGCGAATAGTGTTTGTTTTCTTTTTTAATAAATGTATATCTCATATCTCTATATCTCATATCTCAAGTAGCATTGATGATTTGTGAAAACTGTTAATATTGTTCGATGATAAGCGGATCGTTTAATCTTGTATTCATCTTTGAGTGTTTCTCATTCTCTTTAAAGGTCTCCAGG